>OY720449.1:63570854-63805854 GCA_963082715.1 Harpalus rubripes | reverse complement strand
GGAAGATGGTACCAGAAGTTTCATAGAAGTTGCGGGCCAATTAGGTATTTCCAGGGCTTCGGTACATCGAATTTTGAAAAATAATCGGCAACACCCGTATCATTACACTCGTGTACAGCATCTACAGCCGGAAGATTACCCTGCTAGAAGAGAGTTCTGTAAGTGGTTGCTAAATCAAGAGATCCTTGAACCAAATTATGTTTCGCGGATTTTATTTTCGGACGAATCAATTTACGGCAGACAAGGGTGTTTGAACATTCATAATTGGCATATTTGGGCAGAGGAAAATCCGTGGGCCACTTTTCTAAGAGCATTTCAGCATCGATATTCGGTAAATTTGTGGTCTGTTCTGTTGGGGGATCGTGTGGTATGTTCAGATTATCAATTAATTTCTAGATAATTTGATTTTTCCTCTCTAAGGTCGGACCTTTCGAATTTCCTGCACGTTTAACAGGACGCATTTATGCTGAATTCATAGACACAGAACTTCCAGATTTAGTAGATGAAGAGGCACCACTCGCTTTTCGTATTAACGAATGGTTCCAACCTGATGGGGCACTATCTCATTTTAGTCGAGAAGTGTGGGAAATTTTGGACCAATAGTATCCTGATCGTTGGATAGGACGTGGTGGTCCACGAAATTGGCCCGCGCGGTCTCCCGATTTAAATCCTTTGGATTTCTTTCTTTGGGGACATGTGAAAAATTATTATTATTTTTTGATATTTGGTTGCCCTCCAGAATACCAGATGCATATACTGAGTTTACGTTAATTTAGTTGATTGTATTGGAGATCGTTGTAAAAATTTAAGAGGGTAGTTGCTAATACGTAATGTTTCAATAATAAATTTAATATTATTTTTATGGAAAGAGTTATATGAGAGAAGAATGGCTCGGTCTGTTAGGTTGTTCATGACAGATTTTTTTAAATATTTTATAGGATAATAAGAATTTAAATTTAAATATCTGGCTGACCAGGTTGATTTTCTGAACCAGTTAGTGATAATTTTGTTACTGCATTTGATTAAACTAATGGTAAGAAAATTGATTTGATTGCTGGATTTTATTTCTAAAGTAAACTGTATGTAATTGTTAAAAGAATTGAACGGGTTAAACATATTTTGTATCTGATATTCTGGCAAACAACACACAATATCATCAATATATCTATAATAGGACATACAATTGAAATGGTTGTTATTCAACAATATGGAGAATTCGATGTGTTACATTGCCAATTCAGCTAAAATAGGGCTAAAACTTAGGCAGAAATTATTGATACAATGGAGAAAGTCTTTCAGACCAACTTTCATTAATGCCTGTGCGTATTAACTGAAAAAAGGGATTGGACATCAAGGACATTAATCTTGTCGCTACCAAAAACTAATCTTTCGCTTTACGAGAAACGAATTTTACTACAATGTTAGACGATTTGGAGTTATTTGATGTATTGCGGGGAACTCTATGAGCCGCGTCAATGTCACCGGTTTTAATAGACATACCCACTTTCTGTTCGATGTCGTAAATTAGATTGTCAATATTTTCGTTGGGTATCTCAGGAACATTATTGATAATATTGTTAATTTTTGAGTACTGTGCTAAGTTATCGAATTTTTTATTTAATGATTTTATCTCAGTTTTTAAAAATTGGTTTTCATTTATTATGACGTCCATAGCTTTGCATTTATCGTTAATTAATTTTAATTTTGATTCAAAATCACTTACTTTATCACAGCAGAATGATATGGATTTCATTAAAGATTCGAATTTATTGTTTATTATGTTTAAAATATCTTTTTTAAACGCTTTAAACAATGTCTGTAAATCGGACGGTGCAGAGTCGTCGAGTATGTTAGATACATCAGGGCAAATCTTACTCGTAGTAGGTTTAGGTCTTGAGGGCCGGCAGCAACTGTTAAATTGCCAAGATTTAGCCGCATATAATTTATACTTTTCTTTGGTGATGCCCGCACAAGTAGAATGAAACGGGGTAGAACACCCAGAACATACAACACCGGGATACTTTAAGTTAACTCCCCGCCTACAAGCACCGCACTGGTGAGTCATCACGGACGAATTTGTTACGTTTAATTAAGAAAGCTACTTAAGATAAGTAAAAACGTGTTTTTCTGAATTTTTAATTTTGTTGACAATTTATACCAGTTTTTTAGATCTAAGTCCACTATTCGTATTATAAAGAACGCACACTTCTGCACACCACTTCACTGGAATTTACTATACAAGTTGATATATTTTTCAAAAGAGCTAGTCTATTCTGTGATTATGTCCGTAATGTCATAAATTTGAACAAATGTCCAGTAGTCAATTTTAAGTTGTGCATTTCCTAGTTTTAGTGGAAGGAGGGCAAGGTTGTTGTTTAGATCGTGTATTTTGGATGTTTCTAGGCTTGAAGTGACGATGAGGAACAGGGATTTATAAAAACAGGCTGTCTTAATTTCTTTATATGAATGATTTTAGATTTAGGTTTTTCCTTTGCACTTGTAATTTTTACTTTATTATGATCGTGTAATTTTGTGATTTTGAAAGGACCTATAAATTTAGAATACTTTTTGTTTCTATTGAGTGGATTAATCTTGTAAACAGTTTGACCTAATTTAAATTTGTTTCTCCTTTTGTAATATGTTTGTTTACTACTTTTTCTTTGTTTGATTATAGTGTTTCATATACTTCGTTATAATCGTGTTTTAGTTTTTCGCTGTGGTTTTCCACGTAATCGTTGTAAAAGGAATTTGGAATAAATATTTATTGAGGGTTTCTAGAGTTTGTATGTCTGAATGTTATTCGAATGGTGTATACTTTGTTGCGCTGTGGATATAGTTATATCCAATAATAGCGTAATTCATTAAGTCTTTATGTTCGTCTGGATATATTTCTTGTAGTATTCGCAGATGTTCAATTATAGTTGAGTGAAATCTCTCAATAATAGAATTAGATTCTGTAAAGGAGTTGTAAAGTGAATATTTATTTTATGAAGTTTTGAAAGTTCTTTTACGGTATTGTTGTTAAATTCTTTTCCATTATCAAGAGTTAAATTTTAAGGTACGCCAAAAGATGTAAAATATTTAAGTAATGTATTTGCTATATGAATAGCTGTTTTGCCTTCTATGTAAATGGCTTGTGCGAATTTTGAGAATGCGTCAACTAGTGTTAAATAATATCGATTGTTATATACAAATACATTTATATGAACTATTTGAAAAGGTCGCGTAGCTGTAATGGTTAACATGAGTGGTGCATATGGTTTCTTTCTTGCATATATAGATCTTTGACAAATATCACATGAATTATTATAATTTGTAATGGTAGTTTTCGTGTTTCCAGTAGTAATTTCGTTTTAAATGTTCGAGTGTTTCATTTATACCTCGGTGGTTTGTCTTGCCTTGTTCTTCTTTATCTGTGACGGTGTTTTTGTACGTTTAATTAATTTTGGTCCATTTTCAGAAAATTTATTTTAAAAAACTCTACAAAAACCTTGATATAATTTTTCGGATTATAAAATACATGTGGTACGAATTTTTAGAGTCTGTATAATTTCTTAAAAATTCAAATATTAATTCTTAATTATTAAATTCTGGGATTCTGACTTTAACTATAGTTTGATTTTATATTTCTTTATACTAGTGTCTGATCTAGGATACAAGTTTGGAAATACGGGAATTTGGTTTATTTTATTATTTATTATCTCATCTAGGATGGTAATTCCTTCATTCGTTGTGTCATTTACACACGAATGTTGAGTTGATGAGTCAGTGTTTTCGATATCAATGTTGTCGAGGTCATTGTTAGGAACTGAAGCAGGTTTATTGGGAGGTCTTATTTGTACATCGGAAATAATATTAATTTTGGGTTTTTGTCTAGGTTGGGAAGGTTTATTAGTGAGGTGTTGTTTTCTAGTGAGAATAGGTAATTGTGGTTCAGAATCATTATGAACAAAATTTTCGGCAAAATTTTAAATATTGTAGTACGTCGTTATTAATATTACCGGGGTTATTTATGGGTGATTCGTTATCGTCGATTGCACTTACGCGAACACGTGATAAATAATCGGCATTAGTGTTGCATGACCTTTTTATATTCAACCGTACAGTCATATATTTCGAGTCTTAATTTCCATCGAACTAATTTAGAATTTGGTTCTTACAAATTATGTACCAAACTAAAGGTCGTTGGTCAGTCACAATTTTAAACTTTCTGCCAAATAAATGTAAGATTCACTTTTCGACTGGGCGCCACTGGTTTAGAAGCGCTGGCTTAAGGCAAAAACACTTGACATTCTTAAACACAATAACAACCCCCGACCCTTGCATGGCCAGGGCAGTTAGTTGTTGTGTGCTAGCAGTGCTATACAGATGTGGTGTGGGTGAAACTGTGAAAGTGTCCATAAGAAAAGATTAGCTGCTTGCAGTAATTATAGGTGAGTGGTAGAACTCGCTGTCATTCTAATTATTATACAGGTATAGTTTGGTGTGGATCACCAAATGCTTGATTGATATGTTATACACTGCTTGTGTATTTGATATGCATGGTATATGTGAAGTATACATTTGTATTATTTGTTTGTGGCCGCAAACGTAGTAGTTTCCTTATTAATTATCCGAAGAGTTGTCTGGGACAACTCTGGGTCCATGGAGCTTTATGCTTCGAGGTGTGACGACACCAAATGAGAGGCTGAGATCCACGAGAACGTCTGGGACGTTAAGGATAAACCTGGGGTTTATCATGATAGGTCTGGGACCTATAAACGTGTGATCGTAAGCTAAACTCTCATAACGGGTCTGGGACCCATTGACCTCTGGGAGGTCGAGTTCTGGGAACTCACATGTCTGGGACATGCAAATGAGGGGCTGAGACACACGATAACGTCTGGGACGTTAAGGATAAACCTGGGGTTTATCATGATAGGTCTGGGACCTACACTCGTGTGATCGTAAGCTAAACTCTCATTATGGGTCTGGGACCTATTGACCTCTGGGAGGTCAGAGCTCTGGGAGCTCAACATGTCTGGGACATGCGTATGTGGCTACGGTACCGCTAGTGGCTCAGAAATGATTATTCACGAGAGCCGTATTCCAGCAATTCGTCAATGCACTGGGTGTATACTTTTGCGGATAGGGGTACCGGAAACCACAAGGTGTTAGGCCGCATTTAATATGCGGGGCACCTACCCAAGTCTGGGACTTGGGAACAACCTTATTCCTGCCCCCCCTCCTGTCTATCTCATTAGATGATAATGCACGCCTGTGATAATTGTTGTAAATTGGAATGACAATGTGTATTTTATCCCACTTAGGGGAACGCGTCGTAGAGGGCCAGTCCGTCGCTGACAAAGTTGCGTGTGTGGGAAAAGACGCCGATAACAGGTCAAAAAGGAAAGTGAATTGTATATATTATATTATTGCATGTATTATCGCCCATATATTCTAGTTAAGTAGTAAATGAAAAAGATTAATAAAAATTAGCAAAAACCATAGATTTTATCTCAGAAGTGGGATCTGAATCAGGATCACGTTGGACATTGTTTAAACAAAATACATATTTTGTTATTGAAAAATATACAATTCACAAAACTTTGACGTTATCGTTGTCTTCATATATGTTGTTTATCTTGCATCCCTTCTAGGAATTTATAATGTTTTATGCCTGTAAAAAGTTTACACTGCGTAACACTTAAGAGACATAAATCCATAAGATAAACCCATCGGTCTGACCGTCGCATCACACGTGCGGAGTAATAAATTCAGTTAAAAATGTCAAACCCTATGAGTGGTACTTGACTCAGTTGTTTAGGTCGAGCGGAACTAATAGGCACTGTACAGTTTCGAGTAACGAAAAATGCATCCTAAAACTGTCAACCCGAAAGGCTCATAAATTTAAATAATATCATTTGTTTAGTTGTGTCTGTTCCTCATTTGCCTCACCCTGTATAGATTTGTTAGAATATTTCACATCAGACATAGACATAAACATAAATGATAAAAATATTTTATCAATGCAATTATTAAATTTATAGTACTCGTTTGATCGGAGAAACTGACGGAATAAACTTATTACAGAGAAGTGTAACATAATTCTGTAATTCGGATATTACAATAGTGATTGTAAATCTTGTAGATGACGATTTTATTGCAACTAAATTAAGAAAGAAGCAATGTTGTTCACTCCTGTTATGCCGAACTAGAGAATGAACTACAAGTAATGTTAAAACCAAATTTTGAAGGCAAAATTTACTGACATTGTTAAATAAATACATTATAATTGTTTTATTTAAAATTTAACTGAAATAAAGTGTACTAAATCGAAATTAATGTACAGGATAATAAACTATAATATATCACCCCTGTCGCATATCAAAACACGAGGAAAAAGTAAAAGAAATAATTAAATAATTATTTGATAATTACATTATTATGTCTCGTGGCTGCGTGCCTGAATGTCTGGTCGATCCCGACCGACGCCAAATGTTTCGGATTTTGAATGGCACAGGATTGACGCCTGTGGTGCGCTCTCCGCGCCAGCAGTGAGTGCCTGTGAGGTGACGCCTGGTAAGCGCCCCTTACGGTGCAGGTATGTCATCGTCATTACTGAGGTCTGTGTGCAGGGCGGATTGGCGCACCCAGCGGTGGGTAATACGTCGTGATGATATATTTATTTTACTTATTTTACTTTATTGAAGATTCATATTCACCATATGCTTCTCATGTTTTATTAGTGAAAATGAAAACGGATGATATGCACCTTTGTATAGATTATCGCAAACTGAATAATGTTACTGTTAAAGATAAATATCCGTTACCGCGAATAGAAGATCAGTTTGATCGGTTTTGGGGATGTAAATATTTTGATCTTACTTCTGGTTATCATCAGATACCCATCGCGGATGAATCAAAATTGAAAACAGCGTTCGTACCACCGGACGAACAATATGTATTTAATCGGCTGCCATTTGGTCCTATAAACACATATAAAAATAATATAGCTATGGCGTATATCGATAATATATTAATACTATCTAGGACTATAGAGGAGGGAATCAGAAATTTGGAAATAATTTTGAAAATAATGCGAAAGGAAGGGTTAACATTAAAACTTAGTAAATGTGTTTTCTTTGCAACCAAAATCTATTATTTAGGATTTGAAATTAGCCGTGACGGTATACGGCCGGGTGCAGAAAAAAATTAGGGCTGTAAAAGATTTCCCAGTACCTCAAAATGTACATAATATTAGACAGTTTATCGGATTAACAAATTGTTTCCGACAATTTGTAAATAAATACCTCGAAGTAACACAGCCACTTACAAAATTATTAAAGAAAACGGAAACGTGGAACTGGACGGAGCAGCAACAAAATGTCTTCGAGAAATTAAAACAAAATTTAATACAACGTCCGATTTTGGCTATTTATAACCCTCATGGTGAAACGGAAGTACATACCGATGCGAGTAAAATGGGTATAGCAGGTATATTACCCCAAAGGCAGGACAATGGTAGTTTACAGCCTGTCGCATATTACAATCGTCAAACAAACGGTTGTGAAACAAAATTTCATCCTTATAAACTGGAAACATTGGCCGTAGTTAACAGCTTAAAGAAATTTTGAGTATATTTAATCGGTATAAATTTCAAAGTTGTAATTGAGTGTAATGTCAAAAAAACTGCATGTTCGAAACGGGATTTATTGCCGCGAATTGCACGCTGGTGGTTAGACCTCCAAGAATTTACATTTACCGTCGAATACCGACCTGGTGCGCGAATGAGTTATGTAGATGCTTGGAGCCGTAATCCGGAAACTACGGAGCAACCGGCGGAAGAAGTACAAATTTTTAAAATAGAAACCGCTGATTGGGTGTTATCGGCCCAATTAACCGATGAAAAGGTTCGCGAAATTCATGATATACTTTCGAGGACTCCTGAAACCGAATACGAGAAAAGTATTTATAAAAATTATGCCTTACGCGAGGGGCGAGTATATAGAATAACAACGCGAGGTATTCAGTGGGTGGTACCAAAAGGGTTACGTGTACAAATTGTCCGCAGTGCACATGATGAAATGGGGCACTTTTCCGTAGAGAAAACATTAAAGAAATTATGTGAAACATACTGGTTTCCAAAGATGAGAACGTACGTGCAAAAATACATTTCGTGCTGTATTTCAAGTATTTATAATAAAATACCGGCGGGTAAGAAAGAAGGATATTTAAACTGGATTAAAAAAAAAATCCAGTACCTTTTCATACTTTACATATAAATCATTTAGGCCCGTTTCCGAAATCACTTAAAGATTACACGCATTTAATCGTTGTGGTAGATGCTTTCACAAAATTTGCCTTTGTCAAAGCGGTAAAATCTCTCAAAAGTAAAAATGTTATCAAATAGTTAAATAAATTATTTGGAACATATGGCGGACCTATAAGAATAATATCAGATAGAAGTACGGCTTTCACATCAAAATCATTTTTAAAGTATTGTCAAGACACGGGGGTAAAACATGTTAAAAATGCTGTGGCTACACCACGAAGTAACGGTAAAGTTGAGCGATTTAATAGAACCCTTTTATCGGCGTTGTCGACTAGTTGCGAAGATGCTGATAAATGGCAAGATCATATAGCAAAAGTACAATTCGCTACGAATAATATATACAATAAAAGTACAGGTAAAACACTAAGTGAAAATTTTTTTGGGTATAAACCGCGTCTATTAATAAATTCATTATTAACTGCGGAAATATAAGTAGAGCAATCACATTCACGAGATATGAACGTAGAGCGAGAAGAAGCAGCTGAAAAATTAGTGTTCGTGTTGCAAAAGAAAGATCTGATAAAAAAAAAACGAAAGCCAGCTAGAAAATATAAGGAAAATGATTTGGTAGTATTCGAGAAACAAATCATAAGCGCTACTAAAAAAATTACAACCACCCTATGCAAATTCTTTCATAGTAAAAGAAGTATTGCCGAATGACAGATACGTGACTTGCGACCTCCCTAGATCAGACAGAAGCCGCCGGGCTAAATACGAAAATACAGTGACCGTCAACAAGTTAAAGCCGTGGACCTCTCCAGGAGGTATGTCTTCGGACTCGTCGTGTGAAAGCGGTGAGACTGATGAAGACTTAGGGTTGGAATCAGAACACAGTTCAAATACTGATAATTAAATTATTTATAAATTTTAAACGCCTCCTCGAGGACGAGGAGATAGTCAGGATAGGCCGACTGTAAGATTCACTTTTCGACTGGGCGCCACTGGTTTAGAAGCGCTGGCTTAAGGCAAAAACACTTGACATTCTTAAACACAATAACAACCCCCGACCCTTGCATGGCCAGGGCAGTTAGTTGTTGTGTGCTAGCAGTGCTATACAGATGTGGTGTGGGTGAAACTGTGAAAGTGTCCATAAGAAAAGATTAGCTGCTTGCAGTAATTATAGGTGAGTGGTAGAACTCGCTGTCATTCTAATTATTATACAGGTATAGTTTGGTGTGGATCACCAAATGCTTGATTGATATGTTATACACTGCTTGTGTATTTGATATGCATGGTATATGTGAAGTATACATTTGTATTATTTGTTTGTGGCCGCAAACGTAGTAGTTTCCTTATTAATTATCCGAAGAGTTGTCTGGGACAACTCTGGGTCCATGGAGCTTTATGCTTCGAGGTGTGACGACACCAAATGAGAGGCTGAGATCCACGAGAACGTCTGGGACGTTAAGGATAAACCTGGGGTTTATCATGATAGGTCTGGGACCTATAAACGTGTGATCGTAAGCTAAACTCTCATAACGGGTCTGGGACCCATTGACCTCTGGGAGGTCGAGTTCTGGGAACTCACATGTCTGGGACATGCAAATGAGGGGCTGAGACACACGATAACGTCTGGGACGTTAAGGATAAACCTGGGGTTTATCATGATAGGTCTGGGACCTACACTCGTGTGATCGTAAGCTAAACTCTCATTATGGGTCTGGGACCCATTGACCTCTGGGAGGTCAGAGCTCTGGGAGCTCAACATGTCTGGGACATGCGTATGTGGCTACGGTACCGCTAGTGGCTCAGAAATGATTATTCACGAGAGCCGTATTCCAGCAATTCGTCAATGCACTGGGTGTATACTTTTGCGGATAGGGGTACCGGAAACCACAAGGTGTTAGGCCGCATTTAATATGCGGGGCACCTACCCAAGTCTGGGACTTGGGAACAACCTTATTCCTGCCCCCCCTCCTGTCTATCTCATTAGATGATAATGCACGCCTGTGATAATTGTTGTAAATTGGAATGACAATGTGTATTTTATCCCACTTAGGGGAACGCGTCGTAGAGGGCCAGTCCGTCGCTGACAAAGTTGCGTGTGTGGGAAAAGACGCCGATAACAGGTCAAAAAGGAAAGTGAATTGTATATATTATATTATTGCATGTATTATCGCCCATATATTCTAGTTAAGTAGTAAATGAAAAAGATTAATAAAAATTAGCAAAAACCATAGCTTTTATAAATAATGTCTAAATTGTTTGCAGGCCTAAATTATTGCAAGTAGTTCTACGGTGGAATACTTTATTTCTGTTTCGTTTAGTGTCCGTGATGCATAGGCTATTGGTATATCATGTGGGATTTGGCCTTGTGTCCTCTTCTTGTAGAGTAAGCAGGACCGAACTCGTAACTTACAAGCTTGTATTTTTCTTATGTTTTGCAAAGAAACCAAGTTCACTGTGGATAACAATGCATTATACGTATAATTAAAAACACACTTGATGGTAGATTCACAAATAACTTTTATTAAATATCTAAACGATTTCGGCTTCTTCGGCCTTCTTCAGAAGATATACAGAATTACATTAAATACAGGAATTATTACAAGTTCTTAAATGCTATATTAGCATCTGTTAACAATAACAGGATTAGTTGGAAAATCCTTTAATTCGGATTTGTCAGACATCGGAATGAAGTAAATCTACCATGTCATTTAGGATGTTTAAACAATTTTTAATGGCCATTTGTATTTAATATACTTCTATAAAATCCATCTTCGGGCTTGTGACTGCTACATGTAAAATTTTAAGATTCTCCTTTTCATAGATGTGATTCATCTGATTCGGATGTTTGGCTAAGTTAGAGTCTAATTTCTTATTTTTGTAGGATCTCATATGGTCAAAACCTGAAAATTTTCTGCTTGTTTGACCTATATAAGAGGCTTTACAATCTTTACATTGTATTTGATATATTCCACTACGTTCATTTCGATCTGTAAATTTCATTTTGTTATTTACTAAGAGGTTTTTAATTGTATATTTATTATAGTAAGCTACGGTTATATTGTACTGTTTTTCAGAATATTTTATATTCAAAAGAAGAAGTTGCTTTGTTTATTGTAATTGTTAGATTAACAAAATTTAGTTGATGTTCCACTTCTTTTTCTATTGTAAATTGAATGGATGGGCAATAGAAGCTGTGAAAAATATAAAACTAGTGGCTAAACAGTGAAATCATACCATGAGAGCGATAACTTAAAACTCCATCTTTACCTAATACGTATACAAATCACCCAGTTAATGAACTTTATTTTATTTGATGAATTCGACTGCGAAACCCGTAAAGAAGTAGATATTTTGAGACCACAACAATTAACCATCAAATATTGTCATCGTTTAAATATGCCCCTATTACATCTGTCGACGTAGACCGCAGCTTTTACTGAGTGACAGCAGGCAATCTTTTAAAATGAATACCTTGGAAAAACATTTAATTAGTAATGCAAATGAAAATGTATTCCATAATTCGTAGCAATAGAGTGTAAGTTTCTGTAAATATTCATATTAAGCATGTAAATATAACTGTATTTATAAGCAAATAAATTTGTTAAAAACATTATTTTGTTCATATTTTACAATAATAATTCTATATTGTATTCAAACTTTTCAGTTATTACAACTGATATGTAGATGGGGTTGAGTAATTTTTTATTATATTTTTTGTATTTTTGTACTGCATATTTTACATATATTTTTTGCATATGCTGGACACCTAAGTGCATATTTTCCAATAAAATCCTGCGTACATATGCGCATATTCTTCCTATTTTTCTTGCATATAAAGCAGAGCTTTAATTATCAGATATCGCAGGTATTTTTGATCCGTTAGGATTTTTAGGACCCATTGTCTTCAAAACTAAACTGTTTCTACAACAAATATGAAAACTGAAAACTTCATGGGATGAAGAAGTGCCCGACAAGTTAGCTATAGAATGGAGAAGCTTTAGGAAAAAATTACAACAAATCGAAGATTTTGAAGTAGAGAATAATTCATATCAGACAAATCTTAAATATGAAATACATGGTTTTGCTGATGCTTCAAAGGTAGCGTATAGAGCTTGTTTCTATCTCAAGGTAATTAATGACGGCGACGAAGTTTCGGTAAAATTCATTACAGTCAAATCAGGTGTTACACCAGCTAAACCCGTCATAATATCACGACTTGAATTATGTACTGCATTAATTCAAGCAAGATTATTAGACAAAGTGTTAATCAGTCTTCAACTTAAAGAAGTCTTTATCTTTGGACGGATTCAATAATTGTGCTTAATTGGTTATCTTCAGAACCAAGTAGATATGAAACGTTTGTCGGCAAAAGAATTTTAGAAACACGAGAACTAACAAAGCATTGTATTTGGCATTATGACTCCACTACACAAAATCCTGCAGAATACATCTCTAGGGGAATCACACCCATAGAATTGAGAGAGTGTATACTTTCGTGGAACGGACCAAGTTACTTACAGTTGAATGAATCAAAATGGCCTAGAACTGTAAGTACAAATAACAAGAACAACGATATAGAATTAAAACCAGTTAATACCATTTCCGCAGTAGGTATTGAGAAATTAAATTTATTTACAAAACTCTCCTCATTATGGAAATTGCAAAGAGTAACTAGATATATTAAAAGATTTATTTTTAACATCACAAACTAAAACTACATGGCGAAGTATCATTTGAAGAACATGATTCAGCACTTAAAGAACTTATAAAAATTGCATAAAACGAAAAGTGTAAAAAGAAATAAATTCTTTGAAGGCCAATCAAGATATCAAACGTGGACCCTTACAAGCACTTTCGCTATTTATTTATAATCAAATTCTATTACGAGAGGGTAAAAGAACACAAAATTTTCTCAGAAATTTTGAGCATAACCATCCAATAATTCTACCAATCATGAGCTAACGATTTTGATTATACGTTTTGAACTTGTTGGATTACTCCATGCAGGAACCCAAGCAATTCTCGGAAGTTTCCATACAAAAAATAATTCACCAATATATGATACGTTGTAAATTAAGGACAAAACCATGTCAACAATTAATAGCCAATTTATCATCTTATCGAGCTAACCTTTTTAGAGCATTTTTACATATAAGAGACGATTTTGGCGGACCCATATTTGTTGAATCTAACAAAATAAGAAATGCACCCTTAACAAAATCATATGTTGCTTTATTTATTTGCATATCAACAAGAGCTATTCATCTAGAGCTAGTGTTTTGTTTGAGCACACGAGCGTTCTTAAATGCATTCAAACGATTTATATCAAGGCGCGATATTTGCCAAACCATATACAGGGTGGTGGCGGTTAGGGGTGAACATAGGGATTTAACATGGGATTTTAGTTTTTTGCGATTTCCTGCTCTCCTGTTCTTTTTACGGCAAAAACTGTAGAGTACAAAATTGTTCAGAATTAAAAATTGCATACAAAAATGTATTTACATTTATTATTATGTTTTTGGTTTCTTCACAATTTTAAAAAGAAATTTCAAAATTTCTGTTATTTTGTAGCAATAGCCATGGAATTTATTTTTTTCTGGTTGTCAAATATTATTTATAAACGTCAACCATGCGTTAATCTAACTTAAAAATAAAATAAAAACAAACAACTTTTAATTTTAATACGCATTTTTTATTAGGTATACCATTTAATAATAAACCAATTCCAAATGTATCAACTACATAGAATTTTGATTTATCATAGCCAATATCATTTCTTCATTCACTTCGTTATAACGTCTTCTATTATTATTTCTTTCATTACCTCCGTTCACAGCTACACTAGCTGTGTTCTCAACGTTTTTAACAAGTCTAGAAATTGTTGCTATAACACGAATTGGTGTATTTTCGTACTTTATGGAAAACAAATCACGTATTCTTCTAAAACTATTTCCATCACAATAATTTTTTATAATGAAAACTCGTTCCTTATTCGAATAAACATTCATTATTAAATTAACTTTTTATTAGAGAAAATTTCGAAAATTTGACAGAAATTGAATGACATTATTATGTTTAAACATTTGAGTTATAAGTCATGGCTATTGCTACATTAACAGAAATTTTGAAGTTTCTTTTTAAAATTGTGAAGAAACCAAACCCATAATAATAAATGTAAATACATTTTTGAATGCAATTTTTAATTCTGGACAATTTTGTACTCTACAGTTTTTGCCGTAAAAAGAACAGGAGAGCAGGAAATTGCAAAAAACTAAAATCCCATGTTAAATCCCTATGTTCACCCCTAACCGCCACCACCCTGTATAGTGATAATGCCTTCAACTTTAAGGTAGTAGCAAAAAAGAGATGTAGCAACTATACGAATTATTTTTAGGTTAGATTAAGACAGATATAATAAACGCAGCTACTAAACTAGGTGTCGAATAGAAATTCATTCCGTCCAGTGCCGGGGCAGGTATCAAAGCTGTCAAACACCATATAAAGTACTGTTAACTCACGCTCCCTTACGTTAATATTCGATGATCCGACTAATCCATCAATCCTGACACTTGCACATTTCCTTATAGGATGTCCTTGAGCCAAATTTTACAGGTATAAAAGAAACAAGACTATCGAAATGGCAACGACTGCAAGTGCAGTTACAGTCCTTTTACAAGCAATGGTCCTAAGATTATTTGAATTCACTTCAGCAGAGAAACAAATGGACGAGTACTACACGAAACTTGAAGAAAGACGACGTCGTGTTGTTGAAGGAAGACAACCTGTCAGCCCTCTAGCGGCCAGTAGCTAAAATAAAAAAAAGTTCATTTAAGGTCAAGGTCAGATTCGCAACTATCACCATTGTTACTGGAATCTACAAGAGACCAGTCACCAAGCTATGTCTACTGCTGACTTCTAGCGAGGAGCCGTTTTGAAATGTTATTTCAAGGCGGCCGGAAAAGTTAAGAAAAAATCTGATGTGGCCAGCACATAACCTCTCGCCAGATATTTTACCTGGTTGTACGCATAAAAAGAAAAATATTTTTAAATACAAATACATATATTCATGTCTCACTACAAAATAATTATTTTAATATAAATTATGTACAATACATACATTTTTTTTATATTCAATATCCTGAATTTTTTTCTACTTTCCTTTTCTTTTTCTTTTATTCGTTATTTTTTCGCAAATTCCTTTTATATTATTTTTTAGGTATATTCTTTTGCGTTGTTGACTTTTAATTTATTTTCATAATCTTCATAATGATGTACAAATATTTTTGACAGTGGCATACAAATATTTTTAACAGTGACATTTATGTGTGAATTACAAACATTTGAATTTCTTGTCTTGAAATAGTTTGATCTAAGAATTTTTACATCAAATTATTTTATATGCATTTCTTTATCTCTAAATCTATAGAAGATATAATAATGAATTTATATTTATCGAATAAAGAATTTAACGTTCTTTAATATAAGTATTTACATAAATTTTCGATAAATAATATTTAGATGATTTTTTTCTTGTAACTACTACTTCCGGTTGTCCAATTGTTACCAAAACTGACTCGACTGTTCCCATTATTGTTAGATTGAGGAATCCATAGTTAAAAATGTCTTAAGTCTTATAGTATTTGAGTTATGGTGAATCCAACAACCACACACACATCCACACACACACACACACACACACACACACACACACACACACACACGCACACACACATACGGACATCATCGTAAAAATGTTATAATCGGATTCTAGAGACCTTAAAACGTGCTTATTCACTAAAATCTGGATATGCGATTTTTAGCATGAATACCTCTCTTAGCGAGAGGTAAAAAAGAAGGGAATACTAATAAACCGAAATATTAAAAATTCTTTTTAAAATTGTGAAGAAACTAGAAACGTTAAATATGTTAAAATAGTTTTGTATACAACTCGCCATGAACAATTGTGATTTTCAAGTATCAAGACATGGCATGGTGCTGATCGCATTAAACAATGGTACACTTTTTGTTGAAATTTGTTAGCGTAGCATTACTGCTAATTGTGTTTCTTTAGTTTCCGTATTATTGTCACATTTATTAGTGTTTTTTATTCATAATTTATGTATGTAGGTATAATAGAATTTTGTAGTCATATAGTTGTAGTTTTATGTAAATGTCAAATTTGTACCATTGTTTGAAGTTCTAATAGTCGCCGCTAGTTAGCGTTTTCTTATTTGAAAATCCCAATACTGCAAAATTTTAGACAGTTGTATTACTTGAGATTGACCCATGACATCTGTCATCAAGTTTTAATAATTACTGAATTCAATAATTTATTTATCAGTAAACATGGATACATTTACTATCGCAGACAAAACTCCATGGAACAATATTAATAATTAAATATCAATTAATAAACTTTTATCTGTCAAAGCCAAATAATATGATAATTTGAATTGCATGTTTTGTCTTTCATGGTACTCTGTAAAAAGCTTGAAGATAAATTTTACGTTTATCTCATGACAAGAACTTTAAATTTAGGCTCATCTGATGTAGTTTTTAATTCTGACCATTTTTTTGTATTAGTCAATAATATAAATAATCTGTCTGCATCAGCTGACACCAAAGAAATGTCTTCGGCAAACATTTTACCACCTTCAAATAGTTCTACTTCGAAGAAATCAACTCCGCTGCCGAAGAAAACACAAATTTGCAAAAAATGAGAACGTAATATGGAAATAAGCGAAAAAGAAAATATTAAATTATAAATATTAAAAATTCGTTGAGAGAAAGACAAAAATCGAACAAGACTTGCTATTATTAAACAAAGAAGAAAAAATGTTAAAAATAGAAAAGAAAAAATATTGCGAATTATGGATAAGCAACAAAATAAAAATGTTTTTGAATAATTTGTTATATATTATTCACGTTAATAAAAATAAAGTTTTGTGTGATAAGTAATTCAAAATAATTGAGTTCAAATTTATTTGATCGATATCTGCGTAAAGCGGACTGGTACAACTAGAAATTGGTAAAAATACGTACATACTTAAATCACCTACAAAATGTTTCATTTATTACTGCTGACTTAATGTAAGGGGCATACTGTCCTGATCCGGCCCTGTCGGCGCCTTGTCACGCCAGACGAGGCCATCCGACTTCCCAGCATCTGCCGCGGGACACAACTCGCGGCCACTACTGACTGGACTGTACAGAATGTCTCATTTTCGATGTTTTTTTAATGTATCTCGGGTTATGATAGAGCAAAACCATTTGCACATTCCAGGGTCAACTTTTAAAGAAATGTTTAATAGTCACCACAGGAATTTTCGATCTTCTTTTGTTTCTGAGCTACAGGCAAAAACTCGTTTTTCGCTCATTTTGAAAATATCTCATATCTTATTTATTATGATAGAGAAAAAATGTTTTTGTAAAAATTTTACAGTTTTTAAAATAGAATAAAATGGCATAAGTAGATTTTTTGAAAACTTAATTATTCTAGAGATATAACACAAACTTATGATTTTTTAATTGGGAATCTATGTTGAAAATAGTCTCGTCTTTTTAATTATTTTATAAACTTTTCAATGATATATAACAAGTCTTCATGCTTTTGTTTTAAACATTAATAAAAGACGAATTATTAATTTATTGAGGTAAAAATATTGGAAATTATTAAGAAACAAATGAAAAAATTTATTTCAAATCATCATTTGTTTATTTTGATTCAATATCTATTAATTTTGTTCTCAAAATTATTCTTAACCAATTATTTTCGGGTTAGTTAAATTACTATTTATCGACGTTACAGTTGGCTTTGACACAATCCGAACAAAATGGATTAAAATATGCCTTTGGAGTAAACAAACTGAAAAAATTAGTAAAACTGAAACAAATACTATTAGAAATATGCAAATAATGATCTGGAATAGATTTTTTCATTTGTTTCTTAATTTCCATTATTTTCACCCCTATAAATTATTAATTCGTCTTTTATTAATGTTTAAAACAAAAGAATAAAGACTTGTTATATAACATTGAAAAGTCTATAAAATAAGCAAAAAGACGAGACTATTTTCAACATAAGTTCCCATTTAAAAAATCATAAGTTTGTGTTATATCTCGAGAGTTATTAAGTTTTCAAAAAAATATAATTACGCCATTTCATTCTATTTGAAAACGGTAAAGTTTTTATAAAAACATTATGTCTCTAACTACCATAATAAATATGATATATTTTCAAAATGAGCGAAAAACGAATTTTTGCCTGTAGCTCAGAAACAAGAGAAGATCGAAAATTCCTGTTATGACTATTAAACTTTTCACGAAAAGTTGACCCTGCAATGAGCAAACGGTTTCGCTCTATCATTAATATTACACGAGATACCTTAAAAAAAACATCGAAAATGAGACAGCCTGTACTGTGAAATCGCAGCACTCAGGCTGCGACTTAAACGATCACACTGTCTTGGCGAAACGCCTGAGAACGTTTCGAGCGGAGAGCGACTTCTATGGTGTGGGGACCGAGAACGCCATCTTCGAGAATATGTACAAGAATCCGTCTCACCAGGAGAACGGCATTCACGAGAATGAGACCGATGACTATAAGCCGGCCTGTCTCTCCTAGCCTTGTCTCTCTCTAATTCGCTATATCTCTCCTTTTCCCTGTCTCTTTCCATTTTAAATTTATCCAGCCTCCTTCTAAGGTCTTTGTTCTCCTTGTATAAGTATTGCCTAGAAGAAGAAATGCTACGAGAACGATTAGTATCCTTACCTTTCGATTTGCCCTTGTCTCCTGTGGCACTAGACGACAAGCGACCGGACGGTACGTGCACCAAGAACGAATGAGTATGTAAACGAAAACGGCGACCATGTAACAAGCAGACCGGTGAGTAGTGGGGGAGCGCTGCGCGTTGTTAAAGTTCGCGAGAGATTTGAATACTTCATTTAAGTTTTATTTGATTTTCACTTACCTGCTATTGCTGCTTCACAGTAAGTAAATTAATTTATTACTGCAATAATATTTTTTGACAGTGTTAACAATATCTATTCGCGATTAATTATTGCTTGTATGTCAAACTGGCAAATTTTTCGCAGGTGGGGTACCGACCTTTTAATTTTAAAAGAAAATAAATTAATAATATTGAAATTGTTTAAAAATATATTTATTATATATTATTTTTCTTATATGTTTTTTAGTCTAATGGATATTTGAAAATACATCACTATTTTGCATAGTACCGCATGAACTTAAAAAGACACAATAACGATATTTCTCCCGGTAAAGGCGTTTTTATTTGTATTTGTGTTATTGCAGGGTTCTGCAATGTTGGCAATGTCAAATTATTGGTTATTTTGAAAAAAAAACTTTAATAATGGGAGTTAATTTCAAAAACACTATTTAAAACCATTCTACGGCAGCGGCCCAGAACTGAAAACATCGTTGCAAACAATTTTTCAGGAAGATGAACGTTTACCGATCGAAGACAATTGTTTGGGGGTGGAGAGTAACGTCGACTCCAATTTTGTCGGAGATCGGTAATTTCTCAACGTTCGTGATGCTTATAAAAATTTTTTGCACGATCGACACACAGAATAAAAAAAAAAGATTTGAAAATGAGTTTGAAATATTAAAAAATTTTAGTTGTCATTTTTAAAGTAAGCTTTCATCTTTCTTATTATTTACTTACCGCCTCGCCTCCTGAACGGTGATTCACATCACTTACCGTTCAGTAATTTGCAAATTTGTTCAATAATTTCAATATAGAAGTTTAATTTGAATTTGACGCTACAATACAAGTGACATCTATGTTGTATGTATGAAATAATAAGAAGAAATATATAGATAAGTTCCCGCCTTTTTGTAGAATGATGTGGTAATTTTGCAACGCAATAAACATATTTATATAGTAGATTTAAAAGGAGAGTTTTATTTACTAATATATCCAAAAAGGTAATAAATAACAGGTCTGGGCCAGGCCTCCTGCTAGCAGAAGTGAAAATAATATAGAAGCGGGCAAAATAACAACAAAATTGCTGGGTGATTTTGTGATTATGCTAAGTAGCAAGAAGCAAATATAAAAAACGAGAAAAATATAATACCAATAGTATAATAAAGCTGAATAACACAAAATATCAGCTTTGGAGTTATAGTCTGTTCGCTCCTAGCTGAAACAAGCCGATATTTTATTACCCCAATAGATATTACCACAAACAAATAGAAAATCCTCAGGTAGTGTGGAACAGGAACGTATTCGAAATCTGCATAAGTAAGGGAAAATGTTATTATTACAACTATACAGTTATACTCGTCATAAAATAATCAAATAATGGCAACTTTCCTTCACACTTTTTACAGTCTTAGGACTGTCAGATAAATATATAATTTATTTTTGCGTATTTAAAAGTTGCAGGTGAGCAGTTGTTGTCATTATTTACAAATAGCGAACTGTCCCTTTGTCATAATTTATATTTTCTTAAGAACTGTCATCTTCATCGTAATGTTTCTATTCTATCAGATTCCATGATATATAATCTCTTGTCTAGCTTCTTATAATAAAATCCCATTGATTTTAAATATAAATACAATGAAGTTCTTCCATAGGGAAAATTTATAGTATCTTTCAATTTGACGAGAAGTTCAGACAGTGTTAGGACTCTATTGTTGGCATATTCTTCATAAATTAGTCTCTCAATGACTTCTTTTTCAAAATTACCAATTTTTGAAAGTACAAAAGTAGTCCTCTTCCGTTTTTTAACTGGAACTCCTCGTTTTACAATGCGACGAACGGATGCGAGAGACGTTTTTGTCGCAATCGAAGTTCTTTTCAGAGCATTCGTTTCACCCACTTCTACAAAATAATTATACACATTTAATATAACTTGCTGCGTTTGTTCGTTGATGAAATATTTAAAACAATTTGTGTCTTCATCACTTTGCACAACGTTGGCATCGGTGTCACAGGTATTGACTTCGTCACTAACACTGGCAGAAGCATTGTCGACATCCCAGGGCCTCCACATTTCCATATTTAAAATTTCACTTACAACCGCTGCTAACTAATGTTACATGTAAACTGACTTAAGACGAAAGAAAACCAGGATTATAAAGGAACGAAATTCAATCAAGGGTGACTTAAATGAATAGTAGATAAAATGATTCCTAGAAATTATGATGATGGCCAAACACGAAAACAATGTCATTAGCCGAAAACGTCTTTCCAGGTAATTCTTAATTATACCTATTCAATGATAATATACCTAGCTGTAAATACATTCCAAATAATTTCAAAAAATTCTCTTAAAAATTTACAAACGCATATATCAAAACGAACTGAATACAATCCTTGTTCAACACTCCATTTACAACTGACCGCCGTTTGATAAACAAAGGCTCAAGAAAGTGGTTTATGGTTTGTGGTAATAACTATTGGGGTAATAAATTATCGGCTTGTTTCAGCTATATAGGAGCGAACAGACTTTACCAAGTAAGATTACTATTAAAAGCAAAGAGGGTATGGAATACTATAGAAAATACTAAATCGAAAAGAGCATGAAATGGTGCATAGATGATGTCAAAATTGCGAGACAAAAAGAAATCGATGACTACAGATAAAAGCATCATAACAGCATCAATACTACTCTCTTACATTGGAACATGAGCAAGCTCAGCAGGTATTGAATCTAGACGAAGGAAGAGATATCTGGTATAAAATGAAACAAATACATAAAATTAAAGCTTCATCAAGAAGAGTTGACATAAGATTGGAATTAAGTACCATCAAAAAACGAAATGATGGAAAGATTGAAAAATATTTGGCCAGAGAACAGTTTATCAGAGACCAATTAGAATAATGCGGTGCAAAAATAGAAAATGAGGAATACTTTGGCTTATTATAAAATTGTTTACCCAAATCATATCACATGATTAAACTGCAAATGATATCTGCAGGCTTGAAGAAACTAAACAATGAGGAATTCATCTCAGGGTTGAAAGCTCAAAAAGACGAACTATAAATAGAAGATATAGTAGAAAACTTGGAAACTGCGTGCGTAATTAAACAAACAAGACTACCAAATAAAAAAATCAATCCAGAAAGAACCGAGCATACTATGTGTGTGGAAGAACCAAACATTATGCGCGTGATTGCTATTACAAAAACACACAAATAATAATAAACTTCTGAAACAGAAAGAAATAAAGACAACAAAAAGACAAATTGCGAAAATGAGTTTGAACAAGACTTTTCTTTAAGAGCCCAAATTAGTAAACCAATAACGAAAAAATATTGTAATGTGCAGTGCCCGCCGTCGCCGCCGCTGTAGCAGGGACGAGCGAGTGTCTGTTGTTAGCGATGACGCAACCGACTTGTCGGAGCCTGCTTAATTACGCGGTTGATGTAACCTATTGTGTTTTATCAGGAAGTGTTCTAGTGAGTTCTAGAATACGGATGCCGGGGTATATAAGCACTGTTAGCGAAGGCATTAGACAGTCTGATATGCATAAGCGTTGCGTGTTGAACAGGTGGTGATATAAACAGATAGTTGACAAGTGGTAAACATAAATAAATACAGTTGTATAAATAAATAAGTGAGCTATATATTGTTTAAATAAATAATCTTAGTGTTTAAGTGTCTTATAATATTCTTAGTCTTAATAGTGTTTAATATTTGTTTAATCGTAGTGTTTGTTATATTTATCATCTTTTAATTATATTTAATATCTATTTATCGTTATAATAAACTTTTATTTTAATTAATAATAATTGTCTAATATTTACACTTCACCCAAATAAATAAAAACGTTACAATATTAATCAAATGGTTTATCGATTCTGGAGCAACAAGCCACATGACTTATGATAAAAACTTATTTACTTATTTGGAACAGGCCGAGCCAAATTTTGTAAAATTACCAGATGGCAAATATATCATAATTTGTGAAAAAGGTACCGTAAGAATTTAACTAGCAAATGTATATTGCTAGTACAAGTTTATTGATATATTGAATGTACTGTGGGTGTCTGAGATCATATAAAATTTAATTTCTATAAGTACCTTAGAAAAAAAGGGTGTAATTTCATTTAAGGATGGAAAATGTAAAATAGTAAATGAAAATAAAACATTACGGGAACGAGTATGAATGTTGTTAATAAAATAAAGTAGTGAAATTGTTCAACTTGTGCAAAATATTGATATAGAACAATGGCACAAGAGATTCAGTCACCAAAATACACATACACTAATCGAGATGAAAAACAAATACATCGCTGATGGCCAGAAGTTCACAAACAACAAAAATAAGAACTGTAAACATTGTATAATAGGGAAGACATCGAGAAACTCGTTTAACAAAAGATAATGAAATAAGAAGCAAAAATATTCTTGGATTATTACATATCGATTTATGTGGCCCGTTACCCGTAACATCACTAGCAGGCTCCAAATATGTGTTTACTTTATGATGATTGAAATTGTATGTATATTTTTTTATAATCAAAAAGTGAAGCTATATCATATTTCAAAAAATATAAAAGGGAAATAAGAAAACAAACAAACAAATCAATCAAAAGGGTTCGTAGCGATAATGGGAAAGAATTAAAAAAAAAGAATTTAAGAAGTTTTTCGAAGAAAATGGAATTGTTCATGAGTTTACAGCGCCATATAGCCCTCAAGACAACGGTATTGTAGAAAAAAATACCGAACCACAAATGAAATGACAAGAACCATGTTATCCGATTCACAATTATCGAATCATTTTTGGGTAGAAGCGGCAAATTATGCCGTGTACTTAAAAAACCATACCCTGTGCAAGCTAATTGGAGCAACTGCAAACGATAAGTTTTTTAACAAAAAACAAACCGTTAGCTATTTAAAAATATTTGGTTTTCTAACGTATTACTGGTTGGCAAAAGCGCAACGCAAAGACAGACTTTCAGAGGTAACAAATCAAGGTATATTTCTAGGTTTTCAACAAATTTTCAATCATATGAAAATATTTTGTATCAGAAGGCAACAAGTTATCATAGTAAGAGATGCTAAAGTTATTGAAGAAGAATCAGGATCAAAATTACTAAATATTAGTGATGAAAAACAAATACAGATAGAACTACCTATTTATATCTCTAATGAAAACAATAGAAATGAAGAAACAAGTGCCGATAATGAATCCGAAGAAAATATACATAATCATGAAAATATGAATGAAAACAGAAAATATCAACAAAAAGCCATTTACGGTCTAATACAAAGCACTGCAACGTGGTTTGCAACATTAAAAGAAACATTGATTAAAATAGTATTTACAGAGTTATGTTCAGAATCCTGCGTATTCATTTATAAAGAATATGATGACTTTCTAACATTTTACGTGTATGATGATGATATGTTAACAGCATCCAATTCGAAAGAAACATAAATAAATTAAAATAATCACAATTACATGGGAGAAGTGAAATGCTTACTAGGAATAAACATTGAAAGAAACAGAGACGAAAAAATAATGTATTTATCGCAAACAAGTTACATAAATAAATTGTTAACAAAATTTAACATGATTGAATGTAAAAGTGTAACCATTCCCATGGAATCAAAACCAAACACACAAGTAAATAACGAATAAGATACTGAAAATGTACCGCATCAGGAAGTAATAGAAAGTCTGTTATATTTATCACTTGGGACTAGACCAGTCATCAGCTATGTAGTGACTTAAGTCAGTTTTGTTAAAATTATCCTGCAGAGCATTGAAAACAAGCAAAACACGTATTGAGGTACTTACAAGGAACGAAAGATACAAGAATCACATATGAAGCAGCAAATAATATTTTAACCGGACATAGTGACGCCAGTTGGAACAACACCCTACACCGTATGGTGTTTATGTATTTACTTTAGCAAATGGTGCAGTAAGCTGGCTTTGCAAGAAACAAGAGTCAGTAGCACTGAGCACATGCGAAAGTGAGTTTCTATCATCAATGAAGCAATAAAAGAAACAATATGGATTTATACGGAATTTAATTTGATTTTGACGCTAGAACTACAAGTGACATGTATGTTGTATGTTTCAAATAATAAGAAGATAAGTTCCCGCTTTTTTGTAGAATTATGTGATAATAATATCTTAAAAACCCTTTCGGTAAACTTTGAAGAATAACCCAATCGTGCAAAAAATGTTATAAGCATTACGAACGTTAAAGAATTACCGATCTCAGACAAATATATTGTCTTTACCGTTCTTAATACTTAAAATACTATACTTTTTATAGATGTTCCTGTTTTTTTTCCTGTTACAAGTGTAATTGCCGATTATAAAACCTCTATGGACTGGTCGTTGTTAAAAATGTTCCCAGAACAAATCTGCGAAGTTGTTGGTTCCACTTCACGCGGAATATTTTCAAAGAAGTACAGCTGTTGGGAATATTGCGTACTGATAATCGTGATGCTGCTAGACGAATGGTTCGCCGTGCTGAATACCATTACTACCTAGAGTTCTCTTCGTATTGGCGTAGTGGAGAACCCAGAGGTTGAAAATCAAGTAAACAGTGCACCATTTTTTACTTATTCTAGGAGACAGTGGCTGCGGCTGCAAATAAGTGTGCATAAAAAATTTCATCACATCTGCAAAAGTTAGTATAATTGAATTGTATCCCGAATTTTTTTTTATCAGTGAATATGGGCATAAGTCATTACCGTAGTTATATTTAAAATGACTGACAGCAATGGATTATTGCGTTTTTTTATTTAAACTGGGCATAAGGAGTTGTTACAATCATCAAACTCTCATATTCGAAAATGATGGGTAATTATGAAGGCCTTCGTTATAGATATTAATTTGATTTTTGGACGTTTCGGGCAGAATCCGCTCCACTTCACCATTAAAATGTACATAAATAATCATATTATATTACAAAAAGTGAATGTAACATAAAATTTGTTGACTTATCAACTAAAAATTATTAATAATACATAAAAATGTTGATGCAGAAATACAATGGTATAAAAAGTTGTACGATGTTAAAAGTTGTATGAATGCATATTACATATCTTCTACATGGGCACTTCATAAGTACAACATACCGCTAGTACGGCCCATCAACTACTACGTATGATAAAACTTATAACGTGAAGGAAACGAAATAAATGAGAGACCGGAAGTGTGAGATATGTTTGACATATGGGAGCGCTAAATTTGAATTTTAAGTAGGAAGATATATAGGTGTGCGAGATTATTTCTATAATCTGTGCGGTTGTTGACACTTGTTTAAATTTATATAAAATTTATATGTATATTTCATAAAAGTCGGGAATTTTATGTAGAAATCTGCCTATATTTCGTTAAAGTTTAAATTTGTGTCCAATTCGGTAGTGGTGCTTACAAAGCGCGCTGTATTCTTTGTTAAGTCTGTTACAATGATATTGATGTTGGTAATACGTTTTTTTAGTAGGTTGTGATGTTTCATCCACATAGTTTTTTTTTCAGTGTCCACAATCGAGTTGATAAATTATATTTTTTAAGTGTCAGGAGCAATTTTATATTTTAGATTAGTGAATAAAGGGTTGGTGGTTATGTTGGCTATCTTAATGTTTATGTTGTTAAATACTTTAAGAGTCATAGAGTTGGTTTTCTTATCAAAAGGTATTTTAGCATGAAACTGTCCCCTCCCTATTTATTCCTTCATCTACAACAACTTCGCGAGCTGGGGAGTATTTAATTTTGTGAAACCTGCTACACATATGTTTGTGAAGAAGCTCTGGAGGGTAATATATGTTTGTAATTGTTGTGAAATGTGGGATTGGGATAGCACTGTACTCTTGTCTAACAACCCCGGTATAACACTGACTTTATAATTAATTTTTGTGTTGGAATTAAAATATAAATATCTGCCTGATGCTGTGGGATTTTGATTCCAGTGAATGATAATAAAACACTTCTGGTGCAAACAACTTTTTTATTCTTTCTGTAAAATTACAAAAATTAGTTATATATGAGAGAACATGAAAAATATGTCCTTATGATTGCTCAGCTGCTTGTTTACACTTGTATTAAAGTTGTACCGCAGACCGACGCTAGACGTATTACCGACTTGGCGGGAAAACCAATACAAATACATTTGCAGCAAATTCAAATTAAGATAAAAGTATTAACTTAATTTCTCGCCTTGGAAGTTACTAAATAGGCAACTTTCAATACAAAGTGCATAATATAAATCTAAGAAAAAGTATATACAATGCATGAATTATTTCTAGTTCATAAATTAAAGAAACTTTAAAAGAAAAATAATAATGTTAATTCACAAATATATTAGCTTAGTTATTTTCTAAGTTATTAGGATCTGGGAGTACACATAAACGATTTACAGCACGTTTAAATATTGTTTTGGCAGTTTTATTTCAGCGACTCGTGTAACACCGTCATTGCCTCGTCCGAGGAATTCGTGGAAGCTGCCATTTTAAGGGTAGGAGTTTATCTTTTAGGATGATAACCAGGCTGCGGGTAGAGAAGTTTTATTTCCACTTTATTCTAACTTGCAATGTTTTCATAAGTAAACATAATGAGTGATTTGAAATTTGAATCCAATCCAGAATCATTGGTACTGCTTCATCTCACGGAGATATAAATTCTATATTTGGCCAATCTCGATTAAAATATGTCATCACGGCATATTACCCATTGCTGGGTGTGCCAATCTGCTTGGTACACAGATATCGAATAAAAAAACAGTAATTATCTAAGCATTTAATAATATGATAAATCATTAATATTTGTTTTTAGTTAATTTATTGTAACGTGACAGTGCGAAACCACCGGCGTACAATTTATCGTGATCATCAATAATACCCTACGTTGTGTTATGTAAATAGTGCCCAAAATTCTTTGATTTGAACTAGTGGTATTGTAGAGTAAAACAAGTAAAAAACAGACTCAACAATAAGCACCGTTTATTCACCAAGAAACATGGATCAAAAATATTTTCAGTATAGTAATAATGTCTGATACTTATGGCCGGAGACGGCGTGGGTATGCCCTGGTTAGGACCGTGGCTGGCAGTGGCTCGAACGTAGTCAGCACCGGGGCGCAGCGCAGGCAGCGTCACGGTACAGCCGGGGAGCGGGACAGCGGCCTTGGAACGTGGGCTGTGGTCGGCCGTGGCTACAGCCGCGGACGATGTCCCCCAGGTGTGTGAATACGCATACAGCGTCACAGACATACAAGATGTCCGATATAAATTTAATACTTGGTATGGTGTTATAATTATTACTTGAATATTTTAATATAGATATACGACGTTGTTGGAGAACCGCAACAGGACCACTGTGTGAAGCGTGCGCTCCCCTGTTATCAACGTAGCAATCACGGTAAGTGAAAGGCAAGGATGGAGAATCGCAACTGGACCACTGTGTGGAGCGTGCGCTCCCTTATTATCCTGCATACACTGACCGTTTATTTGTAATTGATCGGAATACGGCGTTGTTGGAGAATCGCAACTGGACCACTGTGTGGAGCGTGCGCTCCCCTGTTATCAACGGCGCAACCACGGTGAGTGAGAGGCGAGGTTGGAGAATCGCAACTGGACCACTGTGTGGAGCGTGCACTCCCCTGTTATCCTGCCTACACTGACCGTTTATTTATAATTTATCGGAATACGGCGTTATTGGAGAATCGCAACTGGACCACTGTGTGGAGCGTGCGCTCCTCTGTTATCAACGGCGCAACCGTACAGAAAGTGAGTGACGTGGTTGGAGAATCGCAACTGGACCACTGTGTGGAACGTGCGCTCCCCTGTTATCCTGTCACCACTAGCCGTACTATGCCTTCAACAATACCCTAGGGCTGCAGGTGAGAGCTTAGCCGACACCTTACAGCAATACCAACATATAACACCAATACCAAAGCCTCAAAAATTACCAATGATCATTAATGCCGATCAAGCTACCATAGAGGCTGATCCTGATCGAAACCAAGATGCCTTTCCGAGTGCCGTGCACCCAGTTTTAAACACACAGGCGCCACCCCTAAAGATTGGGGGTGGAAAGGATGGAAGATTAGATGTCCATACGTGAAACAGAAATTTCTGGGAAAATCATCATAATGATATGCGCCTCATTCGCTGAGTTCCCGTCGTAGTGGGGAAGTTTCTGCAAATGCAGATTGTATGTTGGACGGAGACAGCTTATAATTGCTTAGTCTGATTTGTTCGAATTCATCTCAAGTAGCCACTCTTGGTTCCCTGTGCCTGGTGGTGGAGAGAATTATTGCCTGTAGATTTGCTAGTTAGTTGCATTCAAAAAATCACATATACCATATATATTAGACAAAGACACAAAGATCTGTGTTCGGTGTGAACGACAAATACGCTATGATGTAGTGGTGATTTCACCCCATACTGCAAACTGTGAGATTTGTGATGCCAAGTCTGACTGTATTTTTAATAAATCTAATGTAAAAGACCAAGATATTATTAAAATAAAGTGTACTGGTCTGTGAGGTGGTAGTTTACACTTACGCTGTGCAAAAATTGGGAAGCGTGAATATAACGCTGCTACGTCCTACAAGAACATCAAGTTCGTGTGTGAGTCCTGCGAGTACGTCCTTTACGACTCCAATGGCTACTTGATATCTGCTGCAGATCTTAAATCGAACGCGCCAATATTTGCGAAACTGTTCTCTCAGATTAAGGCACTGATAACTAATGTGACGCATGAGGTTTCGAATGTGAAATCCTAGCTAAGGTCAGAATTAAAAACCGAAATAAAAAAAACAACCAAATTTCTTAAATCTGCTGTCACCGTCACTGACAGACTTATCAAATTAACCAGCTGTGGCTCCCAAAACGCCACCTGCAACTAAAATACCGCCTTCTACCAAAAACATCGAGTAACCTGTAATGTCTATTATCGACATTACCGGCTCCTCAAATGAACAACAAAACTTAATTGTTCACAAATCTATAGATGTCGGTACTGCAATAAAATCCAAGAGTTCTGCTCCGGCATCGGTTTCTGCTTGTACTTAGTCAGATGACAGTAAAACAAACGACTCCGAAAGTGAACGCACGGACTCCGCCCAAATCCGAACAGAAAACGCGGAACAAACCATCTGGGAAGATAGGGGCGAAACGTGTTCCTATTTTAGGATCTAAGATGTGCACCACTGACTGTGAAATTAGTGCAGTTCGGCGCAAAATTGCCCTCCATGTGTCAAGACTGGCGCTGACTGTGACTTCGAATGATTTAAATTCTTATTTAATAAAAAGTTTCGCTAATTATAATTTTTTCATTCAACAACTTACTGTTAAATCAGGTGAATATAATTCATTTAAAGTATTAGTCTCGCCTGATATCTTTGACGAACTTCTAAATGGTGAACTTTGGCCGGAGAATGTTTCAGTCAAAAAATTTGTAAATTTTCGGAAACGTCCAGCAGCACAGGCTGCAAAAACTCAATAGTCAAGGAAGATAAATCTGATTTTCGTATACTTCACTACAATATTCGTAGTTTAAATAATAAATTTCAGCACTTTAACATTTATCTTCAAACGGTTGATTTTCCTGTGATTTTGTGTTTAACTGAGCATCATTTATCTTCTGAAACTATTAAGAATTGTAAACTTGATAACTATAAATAAGTTTCTGTTTTTTCTCGTTCTTCATATGAATGTGGCGGTGTTGCCATGTACATTTTGAATTCTATAAATTTTACTTCTTTGATAATTAAGAATACTACATGGTGTGATAGAATTTTTGATTATTCCTGTATCGAAATTTTATTTTCAAATAACAGTAAATGTCTAGTCGTAGCTCTTTACAGATCACCTAGTGGAGATCTTAACTTTTCCATCGTGAATTAAATAATTAACTTTTTAATTTTGCGTACTATAAACATCCTATATTCGTATGTGGCGATTTCAATATTAAATTCGCGTGTCATGTGGTATCCAGTGAGACTTGCGGACTTTTCTCGTCGTATGGTTTAATAGCACCCCATCCTGGTTTTCCCTTGTTACGCAGTATCTCAGGTCGATGTATTGACAATTTTTTTTTACAAATATTGACTGCAATAAGACTAAATTCACAATTTTAAACCATGTTTGTCTGACCATAGCGCCCAGCTGTGGAACTTAAATATAAATTTCAACAAAATTAACACCATAATTGTTTGCCCCAATCTGAGTCATGACTCCATGTTTACAATGCTTTCAATTTTTCTGAAAAAATACTACTTTTTAAAATATTTTTTGCCATTTTAAAAATGCTTTTCCGTTAGTACGTAAAACACGATCAAACAAAGCCACTAAATCGAAATGGATTACCCTAGAAATCATTCAAATGGCTGAGACCTTAAAATTTATTTTTTCATTATATATAACTACAAACAATCCTGTAATATTGAATAAATATAACGAAACGTTAACATCTACCAATCACTCACTTCCCTGGCCTATGTTTTTTAACAACAATGAAATTGTAGAATCTCACGTTATTCCAAATTATTTTAATGATTATTACATAACTTCGGTTCGTAACTTGACATTGAATAGTGCCCCAAAACATAACTCCAACACTAGTACTATCAATAAAAACACTGCCACAATTTTCCTTGAACCTGTTAATGAAACTGAAATTTTTAATATTGTAATTAAAATTTGTAAAAAAAATTTAGCTAGAATTGACAACGTGCCTTGTTCACTGCTACTTTTCATTGCTTACGAAATTATTTATCCTCTAACCTAATTAATTAATGAATCCCTAAATTATGGATCTTTTCCTGTTCAGTTCAAAACTTCACTAGTTACACCCGTGCATAAAAAAGGCAACAAAAATTACATAGAAAATTATTGACCTATATCCATTGTTCCTGCGTTTTCTAAAGTTTTTGAGAAAGTCATGTACTCTTGCATAGTTGGTTTCATAAACTCACATGATATATTATCATCATCGCAATTTGGCTTCTGTAAAAACAATACCACTACACGTGCCTTATTTTGCAGTCTTGGTGGTGTTCTTGATTACCTTGACAAAAAATTCTATACCGCTGGAATTTATTTTAATTTAGAAAAACCCTTTGATATCATCAATCACGGCATATTGCTTGATAAGTTGTCTGATTACGATATTCGTGGTAATGCTTGGCACTGGTTAAAGTCCTATCTGCAAGGTAGGTCTCAAGTTGTATGTGCTAAACTTGACGGGAAAAAGTACTTTTCTGATTTTTAGTCTTCATTAACAGGTGTTCTCCAAGGAAGTGTTCTTGGCCCCCTACTCTTTCTCCTATATATCAATGACCTTCCAAATATGTTTAAAAATGCTGATATTTGTTTATTTGCTGATGATACTTCCCTTATCGTCTCTGCTTTGAGCATACCTGAACTTAATAATAAAATACAAGAATGTGTGGATATTATGAATTATTGGTGCTAAGAAAATGCTGTAGTTCTTGAACAGTTAGTTCAGTTTATGTTAAGGGGTTATATTATTAATATTTCAGCTCAACTTCACAATATTACAATCACTCCAATACCCACAACTAAGACCTTAGGTGTCCATGTTGGCTATAATTTTCATTGGGTTCATGATATCCAGTATCTCATAAAAAGACTCAACTCCTCATGTCACGTCATAAGACGCTTGCGTAATTATGCCAGTATTGATTTACTGAAACTGTACTATTCTGCACATGTCTTTAGTATCTTGTCATACTGCATAATTTGCTGGGGTAATTCCAAATTCTATCAATGTCTTTGAAGTGGAGAAAAGTATAGAGCCATGGTTGGATGTACTCCCACTACATCTTGTAGAGACATCTTGGTTTACTAACCCTTCCCTGCATATATGTTTACCATTGTGCTCTTTTTATAAAAGAATCCGTCATCTTTTCTTACTTACTACTGGATTGTATGATACACGTAATGTTAATAATCTATACATTCCAAAATTTCGAACAAGTAATTTTCATGACAATATTTCTTATATGCCAATTAAAATATACACAGGAGCTGAAAGCTATTGCAAACATATTTTCTTTTAAATTAAAACTAAAAAAAAATTGATTCAAAAGTGTTTTTATTTTATTGATGAGTTTTTGAATAATTAATTGTATGATATGCCACATTTACTTTTTTATGTAACATATGCTTCATGATTTTATTATGTGAATATTTTCTTCATTAATTATTTGACACTAATTTTGTTTTATATACAGGGTGGAAACGAACTTACTGTCATAATTTTTTGGGTGAGTAGTATGACATGTGTAGATTACGAAACAAAATAATTTTTTTTAAAATTCGAAAAACCAAAATTCGACTTCTCTTAAGAAACCTTTTTTTTACTGCTGTTTTAATTCGTATTTCATTAAAAATAGGTTTACCACAATACATTCAAAATTAGTTGTATTATTAATAATTAAATTAAATTATTCTTAATAATTAAATTAAATACCATTTGCACCGAAAATAATTGTGTAATAGGTACATAAAATATTTCATTACTGGTGTTAGTGACAAGTGATTTTTGCTGTGCTCTTGTCGGTGCTCCACCTCATTTTTCAAGAAATGTGCGGCAGCATTTAAATAATACTTATGGGAACAGGTGGATTGGCCGTGGAGGTCCTGTATAATGGCCACCAAGATCACCTGGCCTCAATCCCTTAGATTTTTATCTGTGGGGTCATTTGAAGTCCTTGGTGTATGATAATAAAAACCCCCCTGAAACTGTTGAAGAATTGAGGATGCGGATTCAAAACTGTGCTGATATTATTAAACAAGAAAATCATATGAACCTGGCATGTAGTATCTCATTAATTTAACGTAGTGCATTGTGTGTAGCTGTGGGAGTTGACAATTTTGAACAATATTTATGAGTTTTGTGTTTATTCTTGAATTGATTTTTGGATTAAGTTTTTTTCATATTAATATTGTTACATGAAAAGTTTCTAGTATTGTTGCTATTTATCAGTTAATCCATTCTGTTTTTTTTTCTTTATAAAAATAATTCTGCGAAGTATTAATATTAATCTTTGATATGGTTCATTGAACTTTCAAAATAAATTACGTTAGAAATAATTAAGATTTGATTATACAGAAAATTAAATTAATTTCAAGTATTAAAGTTATCAGTGGTCCAGTGGTACCAAAAATGTTAGTTTAATGAAAACTACCCTCAAATATGCGAATTTTTTAAAAATTCTTTCTGTTTCGTAATCTACACATGTCATACTACTCACCCTTAAATTTATGACATTAAGTTCGTTTCCACCCTGTATATATTGTATGTGTACCTTTATATGTATTTATTCCTTTTATGAATGTATTGACATTGACAAGCCAGTTGTATTACTATGTGAATCTTATGGCAAATAAATATGATTATATTATTATTACTTAAACAAAGATGCCTTTAAATCTCGGACTGGTGAGTGTGACAGAGATTGCCTGCGATAGTGCTGGTTTCAGCCCCCACTTCATAACGTTCATCTAATTCTTGATTTACCTAAATTGAAAACATTTACACAAAATAAAAATGTTTTAAATAAATAAGAAATGTTTATTTACATCAATGAGGAGCCTGTTAACCATTTCGTTGATCATTTTGTTTATTGTGCGCGTTGTACCTAGTAAATCATAGGTTTAAATTTCCCGTGTCAGGGCCGGATTCTATGAAAACTTGTGAAATTTATTTAGTATCATACCGTTATATTGTTTTTCATGCTGGTACTATGGTAAATCAATTAGTTAATGTTAGTTAGTCATATTAGTTGTTTATTAATTGTCAAACATTCTAAATATTATTGTAAATTCTTATATTCATTCAAACTGTAGACATTCTCACGCTACAATCTCATGCCTGGCCTGTCTTAAGTTATCACAACCCTCAAACCTATAGAAATTTATTACCCTCTTGAGTTGGTCAGCAAATATACCTGGCACCACTCTAATCGCTTACACGTGCATTATGTTTTTGTTTACATGTAGAAATCTAATACTAACGATTGGCACACCCAGCAATGGTTAATAAGCCGTGATGATACATATATTTATTTAATTATTTATTTATTTATTTATTTATTTATTTATTTATTTATTTATTTATTTATTTATTTATTTATTTATTTATTTATTTATTTATTTATTTATTTATTTATTTATTTATTTATTTATTTATTTATTTATTTATTTATTTATTTATTTATTTATTTATTTATTTATTTATTTATTTATTTATTTATTTATTTATTTATTTATTTATTTATTTATTTATTTATTTATTTATTTATTTATTTATTTATTTATTTATTTATTTAAATAATAACAATAACTTATACAACCCTATGCCGTCGCGTTTCATTATTAACTGATATTCTTTCTGCAGAAGAGACAGTAATTATTTATGATGATATGTCAAGTCCGTTGTCCGTTCCAACCAAACAAAATTTCGTACACATGTCTGAATGAGTACATGAACATAACATGTGTACAAAAGGCTTTATGAATGCGTACATGAATACATCCAAAAAGTCACGTAGGAACAAACCTCATATTAAGATTGTGTTAAAAAGGAATATAAAACACATTTTCAATGTAAAAAATAATTTTTACTCGTATTTATAAATATAGAAATAAAAATATATTATATGTACAAACATTTGTGTAAATATATACGTATTTTATAAAAATATTTTAACTTAACAGTACTTTTTGGCATAAAAAACTTATTCAGATTTAAAATCTCTCGTATCTATATTTGCAAAATTATAGATTCCTTTATTTTTTTACAATTTTACCACTCGAAATATATACAACCATACCGTACAACGATAAATTAAATACAGCACTTAAAAAGATCCTTAAAACTACAAATATTAAAATTGCAAATACAAATACAGACACATTAAGACATTGTTATACTAAACTAAAAGATAAAACACCAATACAAGAACAGATAAATGTCGTTTACGAAATAAAATGTAACAATTGCCATAAATTTTATATTGGTGAAACGTGCCAAACATTAAATAAAAGAATATACCAACACTTTTACCATTGTAAAAAAAATAATATACATCACAGTGGTATTTCAAAGCACTTTGTTGAAACAGAGCACATCTTTGATTTCAAAAATCCAGAAATCTTAAAACACGAAAAAGTGTATAACAAAAGATTAATGTATGAAACTCTTTTTATTAATATTAACGGTAAGAATACACTTAACAACCACACTGATCATAAAGACAATTTAAAATACGCGCGCCCTTTTTTAAATAATTTAAAGTAGCGCCACACGCCACACACTTCATAACAATAATTCTTTTGGTTAAACATTCAGTCTTCTGACAGCCACTGGCTGATTAACATGTTTTTATAGAAGATACTGTCAAATTAAAAATGTATTAACTACTCATTAATTTGTAATAAATGTTTTTATAAAGGTATGTACTAAATAGACCATTGTTGTTTACCATGTTAACAAAAAAATATTGTTGTCATTATTGTAGCTGATGATGGTGGAGGTGCACCACCGAAACGTCCACAAACGTTTACTTTTTTAATAAACAAGATGCACATCGCCAAAAGTATATATTTATTTAAAACATTTCCTTGGATCAACCTCCTCCACAAAATGACTAATTTTACTTACATATACCAAAAGTAACCCCACACTTGTTTCGCTCTTAAAAATGAACTTGTTTGACACAAAAATCTGGAGTTACCTGCAGATGCATTATTCACTGGTAATAACACACAGTGATGGGCAGAAAAAAATAGGACAAGTCGAAAAATTAAGTATACTTTCTTGTATAAGATTTAGTTGCTTGAATTTGGCTTTACAATTGAGATTTGTCACTTTTGTTTGTCAAAAATTGAACTGTCGAATCGAAGTAAAACTATCTCCACTGGGTTTATTTCATCTCAACTTGCATAAGGATAACGTAGCAGATGGCGGAATGCGGTCGACGGCAACAGTATCGTTTCATTCAGGCTGCCGTTGACTTAAAGGAAGTTCTGGCAAAGTATTAATTGAATGTGGAAGAAGTAAACCAGGTTATTTAGAAAAAGAAGAAACTTATCATGGTTGCAAGTCATATAGAGATGAAATTACCTCTTCCCAATGTAGAAGATTTTTCTAACTTGTTTACTTTGATTAAGAAATCTGCTTCATTGCATCATTCCAGAAAATATTTCGTAAGGGATCAAACAAAATCACTATTGAATATATGCAGCAAGCTGAAAAATGTAGGCACACTTCATGAAGAAAAACTTTTTTCTAAAACAAGGAAATTATGTAGATAAGAAGAATAAACTGTACAGCTTGTTACCAGCTTTAAATAAGGAAGGATTAATTATTGTGAAAGTAGGAATTACTCGAGCGCCACACGTATCTTGATCAGTAATGATTCCAATCATTTTAAATCGTAAACATCCGTATACTCAATCAAGTGGCATCATATAACAAATGCTCATCAAGGTCAAGAAACGGTAATTAGTTCATTGAGAAAGAAATATTGGATTCTTTATTGTCGCACCGCTGTGAAGAAGTGGTGGGAACCGGTTCCGGTTCGATTCCAAAACTACCCGGGTATCCGGTTATTTGAATATGTAATTGCCCGGTTCTCGGTTTCGAATCCAAAACTACCCGGTTCTCGGTTCTGGAACCGAAACTACCCGGTTCTGGAATCAAAACTACCCGGTTCTGTCCTAGAACCGAAACTACCCACTTCTCGTTCCTGGAATCGATTCTCATCGGATCTCGGTTCTGGAATCGAATCTCATCGGTTCTCGGTTCTGGAATCTAATCTCATCGGTTCTCGGTTCTGGGATCGAATCTCAACGGTTGTCGGTTCTGGAAACGAAACGTATCGGTTCCCGGTTCTGGGACCGAAAAAGGGTGAATCTCGATTATGAAGCTAATAATAAATGCATTATTACAATCCGTGAATTAGATTTACGTATTATGAATCAATATGTTATGATGAATAAGTTAATTATTTTGAAAGTTAATTTTTTAAATTATTAAATAGGAGCAGTTAAACAATTTAGGAAAGTTGGTATCAGATATTCTTATAAACTGATATAATGCAATTCTCTGAAGAACACGTGCAAAATTCAGGTACTTTTTCTCCGACTGCACGATAGGCCTTTGTTTAAATTTCTATAGGATTTGTGCTTTGTAGCCCCTTTCGGTTTCTTTTAATCTTAAAGTTAATACAATTGGGCAATTTAAAATAATAACCAATTTTTTTTTACAAATTATGAGGCACGCTATTTTCACTTCGAAATTTATTAAATGGTGTTATGAAATCCAGAAAATAAGAAATATTCATTTATTTTACATAACTGAGAGGTCAAAATGTAAAGATTAGAACAGAATATATAAGTAGGTATAAGTGAAATTCTTGGAAATATCAATTGCTTTATCACTTAAATTTTATGGCTGCTATTGTCATTACGTAGGTACCGTTATTTGAAAATATAACTCAAGATCAAGTTATTGAAATAAACCATATTGAATGAATATTGAAAATATAATACGAAACTGGAATGTGCAATTATTTACTATATTATGTGGTTACACTTCTAGCATTCTCTTGCCTTTGGTGTAATAATATTTACATATCATTACAGATATTTTCAATTAAATTACATATATATTTCTTTTAATATCGTTCTATAATATTTCTCAGAAAATATGTTTATTTTTCAAGAATGACGAGGCTAATTTATAATTATAATTGATTATTCCATAACTCGGATCCGAATTTTGATTTCACTACCCGGAACTGGAACCGAAGATCGGTTCCACTACCCAGAACCGGAACCGAAAATCGGTTCCACTATTCGGAACCGAAGATCGGTTCCATTACTCGGAACCGAAAATCGGTTCCATTACCTGGAATCAAAAACAAATTGAAAATGATTTATTACAGCGTGGAATTGATTGGCATTTTAATGTTCAAACATCTGATATGGGAGGGAGCCACGAAAGATTGATATGGTTTGCCAAGAAGATCCTTAATAATCTCCTGAAACATCAGGATCCTAAGAGGTACACACATTGTTAATGTTATTGTTCGAAGTAGATGATATGATGAACATTAGACTTCTAACCGTGACTTTACCAGACCCAAGGGACCCTGAGTATATAACACTTAATCATCTTCTCAAGCTTAGATGTGTACAAGGCAAGTTTATGTCTGGCAATTTCAGTGATGGAGAAATTTGCCGTTGTATGTGGCGTTATGCATAGAAATTAGATGATGAATTCTGGTCCAAATAGAAAGAAGAGTATGTACCAATACATATACAGAGCTACGGGAAGGAGATATAATAATTTTAGTGAATGAAGCTGTTGAAAAAATGTGTCGTGATAGACTATATATATATATATATATATATATATATATATATATATATATATATATATATATATATATATATATATACATATAATTAATAATATGAAACAGCCGTAGCGAAAAAAGAGAGTAGTGAGCGTTTCCATATGTTTTGTGACAGATGTATTGTAATTTCAGATTTATATTTTAAAATACATTTAGAGTTCAATAAATAATTGATCTATTAAATTAAATCATGGCTGTTGTTTTTTACGGGTATTTCCGGAGAAAATGCAAAATACTAAACGTGGAGCCAGTGACATTCATATGCGAATTTTGTTCACTGTCATCAATAACAGAAAACATACAAAATTATAATATATTTTTTGTTATAATCAAAACTCTTTGGAACCGGTCTTTATAAGTTTAGTTAAATCCACAACTCTCTGTGACTGTTTGTTTTTCGCTTATTGAGCGATAACATACTGTAACGTTTTTATTTATTTGGGTGAAGTGTAAATATTAATCAATTATTATTAATTAAAATAAAAGTTTATTATAACGATAAATAGATATTACATATAATTAAAAGATGATAAATATAACACACTACGATTAAACAAATATTAAACACTAATTAAGACTAAGAATATTATAAGACACTTAAACACTAAGATTGCTTATTTAAATAATATATAGCTCACTTATTCATTTATACAACTATACCACTTGTCGACTATCTGTTTATATTACCAACTGTTTAACATGCGACGCTTCTTTATATCAGACTGTCTAATGCCTTCGCTAACAGTGCTTATATACTCCGGCATTTGTATTCGAGAACTTACTAGAACACTTCCAGATAAAACACAAACACAATAGGTTACATCAACCGTGTATTTAAGCAGGTTCCGACAAGTCTGTTGCGTCATCGCTAAAAATAGACACTCGTCCGTCCCTGCGACAGCGGCGGCGACAGAGACGGGGACAGCGGCGGTGACAGTGGCGACGACGGCGGGCACTCCACATTACACAGACCCCTTCTTAAGACTGTTTCGTCTAGGTACATTTCGTGATGACGAAATCTGCATGCATTACCCTTGTTGCATTTCGAAGTTTTGAAGAAATGACAGTCGATGGTCCGCTCAACTTCTTCTTTATGTCCGTTGGGGTTAAAGCTGCAAACGAGAATTTCAACACCAGTAAAACGGAATAGGATTTTTATCATGTTCCTAACAATCCTCCAATATAAACCATCTAAACCACAGCCTAACTTCGGTACGGCTAGCTTCAAAATGTCATTCTCAAGCAGATGATCCCTCAAATCGCACAGCGAGTTCCACAAGTTACGATACGACGGCTTCTGGTACGAGCGTGGTTGTTGTCAATTATCGTCGACTACTGTTGTCCTGGCAACGATAGAAAATTTCTCTTCTAATCAACTACAATGCTTGCAATCATCTTGGTACGGCCTTCTGGACAATGCGTCGGCATTACGATGGCTGGTACCTGTCCTATGCTCGATTTTGAAATCGTATTCCTGTAGTCTCTCAATCCATCTAGCCACCTGACCATCAGAATTCTTGAACTGTAGCATCCATTTTAATGCAGCATGGTCAGTTTTAATCAAAAATTTCCTTCCATGCAAATATTTGTAGAAATATTCCGCGGATTTCACGACTGCCACGAGTTCTTTTCTGGTAACACAATAATTTCTCTCTGGCTTTGACAAGGTCTTACTAATATAGACAATAACCTTCTAATGCCCGTCTTGTATCTGGGAAAGAACGCCACCAATTCCCAAGTTGCTGGCATCTGTGTCTAGTATGAACTCTCCTTCAGGTAAAGGATAACTCAGGACAGGTGCGCTTGTCAAAGTATGTTTTAGTTCTTTGAACGCAACTTTGCAGTCCATTTCCCATATAAATCTTCGCCCTTCTTTAGTAAGCCTTGTCAGTGGCTTGGCTATGTTGGCAAATCCAGGTACATATCGTCGATAATAGGTACAAAAACCAAGAAAAATTCTAAATTTGTGTTTGTCTCTAGGTGCTGGCCAATCGCTCACAGCCTTTATATTTCCAGGTCAACTGCAATACCCTTATTAGAAACCACGTGTCCAAGGTAATGAACTTTTTTTCGAAATAATTGACACTTCTTGGGGCTGAGCTTTAGGTTAGCCTTCCGTAATCTCTGGGAAACCTCTTCCAAATTCTTCATGTGGTCCTCGAATATTTTACCTACCACAATAATGTCGTTGAGATAGACTAAACAGGTTTTCCATGATAGCCCAGCCAATACTGTTTCCATAAGTCGTTCAAACGTTGCAGGGGCATTGCAGAGTCCAAATGGCATTACAGTAAATTGCCAGTGCGGTACCAATGGTGAAGGCTGTGTTTCCCTTGGCTTTCACAGTTCGAATAATCGAGGATACTTCCAAGCATTGTCCTACAATTGTTCCTTTCTTAAGAACAACAGGATAAAAATTTACGTTCATTAATCGAACTGGTATTACTTGACTTTGATCAGTGATTTTCCTCCAACAACTCCAGTACCAGTCTTCAGTCATAATTCTTGGGCTCAACCATAACAATATTCCCCTCGCAGAAACTACCATCTAATTGTGCTTGCACGATAGATTCACTACGTTCTGGAAGAGTAATATCTTCGGCCATTAGTACGCGCACAGCTTTGTCTTCTCGTGGATTTAAAACAAGTTCTTCTTCATTGAACATCATTACTCAATTCTTCAGGTCAAGTTTAAAACCGTGCTTTTTCATTACGTCCATACCGAGTATTAATTCATCTTCAACGTCAGCTACCAGCGCACGATGTTTAAACGATGGGTTTCTAATAGTGATGGTCATATCTGTTTCTCCTAATGTGGTAGCTTGTTTTCCCGTTGCTGTACGTAATCGCCACTTGGTTGGTTGAAGACGCGTCCTGCCTGTGTTCTTTATTAAGTCGGGTCTAATTATAGTCTTCGTCGCACCCGTATCCAGTAACATTTTTAGTGGTTTTCTATCAACAGAGCATTCACGTAGATGCTGCTAGCTTGATGATGAAGGGATGTGACATAACTGATGGATTTTGGGGCTACCAGATTATGAGTTCACGATTGACCGTTCGCATCAACCCGACTTAGTTTTCCATCTCCTTTTCTTCTTTCGTCGATTCCATTTTCTTTTGCATTTTTCCAATAACTAAGTTTCTTTCTTCCGGCAAACACTTTATTTACAATTCGTCGCATTTTCTCTTCTAAATCCTTCTTTTCTCTCGGCATCAATATTTTGCACTCGAGATTAGTTACGTGAAGCTTGTTTGGCAGCTTCATGTTCTGGTGCATATGAGAGCGCGTCAGTTGATGTTTTCGGGCGGGCCAATCCCAGTGCTTGCTGCGTTTCGCTATCTCGAACTCCGTAGATGAATGCTTGAACGGCCAGGCACTCCAAAACGGTGTCAGGAGCTGCAGGATGTGCGAGACGAACCAAACGAGCTACATCGACTTCAAATTCTTGAAGGCTTTCTTTTGAACTCTGATAGCGGTTCCTCAGTTGCGTCTGGTATACTTGCTCCAGGTGCGCATTGCCATACCGCATGTTCAACCGCTTGACTAGTAGGTCGTAGTCCTCTTGTTCTTCTTCCTTCAGCGTTTGTAGGATGTCGATGGCTTCCCCACGCAACGAAACAGTCAACGCTGTAGCCTTCTGTGTAGACGTCCAGTTATGAGCTTTCGCAGCCGCTTCAAATTGTTTTAAATAATTCGGCCACGAAGATTTTCTATCAAATTCCGGTGTTTTAATATGCATTGTTGTAGTAGTTTCAGGTTTTACTACTTTCCTTTCTTCTTGTAAACTTGCCTTCGTTACATCGAAATTTGGCATTTGCAACAATGTAATTCTAGTGACCTTTTCTCGTAATTCTTCGATCTGCTTGTCATACTTATCTTCTAAATTCTTCAGGTCTTCTTCAGTCTTTCTAGAATTCTTCTCTAATTTTTGTTCTACTGTGTGCTCTAGAATTCTATAATTTTCTTCTAATTTTTGTTCTAAACTTCTAGAATGTTCCATTAATTCTTCCTGTAATATTCTGGAATTTTCTTCTGCTTTTCTAGAAATTTCCATTAATTATTCTTCTAAACTTTCAGAAATTTCTTCTGATTTTCTAAAACTTACCTCAAATTTTTGATCGAATTTTTGTTGTTATGTTCTAGAATTTTCTATCAACTCATCTTTTAATGTGCTAGAATTTTCGTCTGATTCTCTAGAACTTTCTTCTACAAGTTTACGAATGTCACACTGAATTTCGAATAAGTAGTCATCAGGATTTTCACCAGCATCGATTATTGCTTGTCTCGGTCTCTCTTGAAGGACTGGCTTCTTTCCTGTTGTGTCCAAATCTTTCTTCCAACTAGGTCTTGAGAACACTTACTTTAAATTCACTTAGTTTTAATTGTTTAGTTGCCATTTTATTTATTTTTATTTGCACTTCACAATTTATTAACCCCACACCCGACACCGATTGTAACGTTTTTATTTATTTGGGTGAAGTGTAAATATTAGTCAATTATTATTAATTAAAATAAAAGTTCATTATAACGATGAATACATATTAAATATAATTAAAAGATCATAAATATAACACACTACTATTAAACTAATATTAAACACTAATTAAGACTAAAAATATTATGAGACACAAACACTAAGATTATTTATTTAGACAATATATAGCTCACTTATTTATTTATACAACTATATTTATTTATGTTTACCACTTATCGACTATCTGTTTATATCTCCAACTATTTAACACGCGACGCTTATTTATATTAGACCGTCTAATGCCTTCGCTAACAGTGCTTATATATGTAAAAATAATGTTTTAACTTAAATTGCAAATTAAATTGTAAAGTATATAAATATAAACAATTTATTTATTTTTCAAACATTAAAAAAATACATAACATTAGAATTCTAAAAATAAACATTAACAACATTATCCTTGGCGACCAAAGCCAAGTATATACATATTTTAATATGAAAACTAGCGGCTAGATACCGGGACACTATATCACTCCCTCCGTAGACCAAAAAAGTGTAGAAATAAATGTTCTAAGAAATCAATGTGAAAGAATTTATTGATTTATTGAAGTAAGCTGGTTTTAATCGATCAATAGAAACTGTTCCTACGGCATCGTTTAAATTAATTATAAAAAATTTATTGTAGCGTTTTATAACTTTACATGGTCCGTTGTAAGATTGTTGTAGTGGAGAAGCTATCGCACTGTTTTTTCAAAAACATAAGAGGTACGAAAGAGGTCTGGATTGATGTAGGATTTTTGTGAATTAATTTTTCGAAAGGTGAATGAAAACTTGTTAATATAATTTTTGATTTGCTGTAAGTAAAATGGTATTTCTGAATCTGGTAAATTTTTGATTGGTTCGAAAATTCCTCTGGTACGCGCAGGGAAGTTCCGTAAACTAACTCAGCTGAACTACATTTAATAGGTTCTTTGTACGTCGTGCGTAGGCCTAATAAAACTAACGGTAGATAGTTATACCATTCTGAAGGATTGTTGTAACTTTTTAGTGAAGTTTTAAGTTGTCTATGATATCTTTCGATCACTCCATTTGCTTGTGGATGATAAGCTGTTGTTTTAATGTGATCAGTACCTAATATTGATAATAAGTTTTTAAATAGAGCGGATTTAAATTGTTTTGCTCTATCCGTTGTAATGACAGATGGGCAGCCGAATCTAGATATCCATGTAGTAACAAAAGCTTTAGATACTGTTTCTGCGGAGCAATCTTTGACAGGTTTCACTTCAGGACAATTGGTGAACTTTTTTGAAACGAGAACTAGGTTCAGAACAAGGAATAACCAAAGATTTGGTATGTTTATTTGTTTTTGAAGATTGACAGGTTAAACAATTTATCGTCCAATTTTGAATGTCTTTATTCATGTTTAGCCAAACAAATTTAGAGGTAATTAACTTAATGGGTGCTTTTATTCCAGGGTGAGAAAGAGAATGTAGTTGGTTGAATATTTGTTGACGAAATTGTTGCAGAATATATATTCTGTACGTTCCTGTTGAAATGTCACATGTCAAGGTAAGGTTAGAATTTGGAATTTTTACATTTTGGAATTGTAATTTAGTTTCTTTTGATTTTAGTAACATTTTAAGTTGACTGTCGTTTTTCTGGGCCGTAACTATGTTTGTATAATTAATGTTGTCATTTAAATGCAAAGCATGTATTCTGGACAATGCGTCAGCGACTGGATTGTTTTTGCCAGAGACATGTTTGATGTCATTTGTGAATTGAAGTATAAAATCTAAATGTCTAACCTATCAAGGTGAATACGTGCCAGATATTTTTTTTGAAATGAAAGTTAAAGGTTTATGATCTGTAAAAATTGTAAAGTTTCTACCTTCAATAAAATAACGACATTTTTTGACAGCTGAGTATATTGCTAATAATTCTCGTCCAAAGGTGCTGTATTTATTTTCAGTCGGAGATAAGGCTCTAGAGTGAAATGATATAGGTACGCAGTTGTTGTTTACAAATTGTTGTAAGGTAGCTCCTATACCAGTATCGGAGGCATCGACCATACTGGATGTGGGGGCATTATGTTTTGGAAAAAAAGTGTCATACTATTTGCCAGTTTTCGTTTAATTTGATGAAAAGCATTTTTTGCTTCTTTTGGCCATGTAATATGTTTAGAACTGTTCGGTTTATTAGTTAAAAGGGTGATTATTGGTTGCAATATATTTGCACAGTTTGAAATAAATCGGTGATAGAAATTGATTAATCCTAAAAATTCTCTTAATTTTCGTTGAGAGGTGGGTAGAGGAAAATTTAAAATGGCATTAATTTTGTCTTTTAATGGTTGTATGCCTTGTGAAGAAATTTTATGTCCAAGAAATTCAATTTCATTGACACAAAATTGACATTTGTTTTTACTTATTAAAATTTCATCATTTTTAAGCCTGTCAAAAATTGTTTTGAGATGTCGCAAATGTATCTCACAACAGTCGCTTGCTATGAGAATGTCATCTATACAAACGAAACAGATATCTAAACCTTTTGTAACTTCATTAATAGAACGCTGAAAGATCTGACCACTGTTCCGTAAACCAAATGGCATGACTAGATATTCAAATAACCCGAAAGGGGTAATTATTGCATGAGTCTTATTTGAGTTAATTGAATGTAAATTATTTTATGTTGATTTAGTTTTGCTTGAGTTAACTGAATGTAAATTATTTTGTGTTGATTTAGAAATAATGGTGTTAATTTGAAAATTTTAAATAACTCGTTTGGAATTAAAGTCAATTAGTAATTTATAATGTGTAAGGAAATCGGCACCGATAATAGAATGTTTGACATTTGCCACAATAAATTTCCAACTAAAAGTATTTTTGAAACCAAAATCTAAATTTAAAATTTATGTTCCGTAGGTTTCTATTACAGAAATATTAGGAGCTTTCAAAGTTAAGTTTTGTTTTGATCGACTTTCACAAAATTCTGAGTGTTACGGTCTAATTTTGCCATATAACATTTTTGCTCTATATTCTTATTCCTATCTTTTACGTACCTTTCTTTCAAACTTAAATCTGGATTTCCCTCGTCGAATGTTTACTGTTATTCTGTCAATCCCTTATATTCCTTGAGTTTTTCAATTGTTATAACTTCTTTAATTAGTGTTCTGTCCAATAAATCTTCTTTGCAACTTCATTCTCCTTTTTATTGTTTGAGTTTAGTGTTTCATTGTTTCCTACATTGTGTATTTCTCATGTAAAATATGTTTCACTTCTATTTAGTAACCTACCTGTATTTTATCTTCATTATTTTTGGCCTATTTATATTTTATTTAGAACTTCTTCTAAACATTCATTCTGTGGCGACCTTCTGAAGTTTTATTGACATTTTTGGCAGGTTTAATACGGTCTAATACTACAGTGGCGTGCGCGTTTGTTTTGTTGTATTTCTTCTTTATGTTATTTTTTTGGTTTTACTGTGGCGTTGTAGGTTTCCGACCACCATTTTGATTGTCCGTGTAAAATTTTCCGACCTCATGGACTTTTAGTTCCTCATGCGATGCAGTAAAGACGTGTTTTTTTGACCATCGTATTTGTGACACATGGCAATTGATCGGCGTAGATTTTTTGTGTAGTTATTGTGTCGATGCAAAAGTGGAGTGTTTCGTTCGTTGTCTTTGAACCAATATTGTTTTGGTCTCGCTATTGTGCGGATTTTGATAGCATCGAAGTACCGTTTTGACTGTCCAGTGTTGGTTTTTCGGTGATGCGCCATTGTGGATTCATTGGCATTACATTTTCGTTCTGGCAGTTAATCTCCGAGGGAGGATTTGGCCGCTCTACAACCGCAACTTCGTTTGTTGGGACAACAGCCAGCTTGAGTCCATCCACCAACATCGCCCACCTGTGTAGCCCTTTCCGCCCTGCACACGTCACAGGAGCTAAGTACATTATCTTCTTGTGAGATCGTTCTTCCGTTTCATATTTTTTTTTTGCTTGGAAGAACTGAAGTTTTGTTTTAAAGTTGTGTGTTGCCGTAGAGGACTGTGCTACAGTGTCCTCATTGTAAATTTCATTTTGACACTTTTGTAATTGTAATTTTTTGAAAATGATTATTGTGAATATGACAATGGAGCTTTCAGCTCAGTATAGTTGATTATCATTGAGACTTATTTTGTATATTAGTATTTTTGATATTTTTATATATGATTACATTTTGCCCAATTGTTGCAACTGTGATTCAGCTAGGTTGCGCGTATCAACTGGCATGTAGCCCAGGTTTGAACTGATATCATTTCAAAAGCTGTAAGTGTATATACGCCGCGCCCGAAACTGGGTTATGGGTTTACGGTTCAATAATTTGTGTATTTTTGGTCTTATTACTTTTTTTACAACTCAGATTCATTTTTTTTATTGTACATTTACAAGCTTTACATTTTCTTCACCGTGCCTTAAGCACGCTATAACTTGCATTCATTAAATTCTATTTTATTAAATTATTTCTTTTATTTCGCAAACCTCAGTCGTTTACAAGCAACAACATTACGGTAGGTAAGATCTTTAAGTATTTAGTTTAGTACCGTCCTTTTTGTAATTTCGAGATAAAAAATTACGTGGCGCCCTTATACCTTTTTATAACCATTCCTATGGTTTTTCAACCCTGCCCGTCTCCACTGTTTAAAAGCTAGCGGCCTCCCAACAGAACATCCCTATGGAGTATAGTGACTCAATTAACCTTTTAGGCAAAAGTTACGTCACAAAATTTGGCGCCCAACGTGGGGCCATAAACGTTAAACGGGCTTAAACGTTAGAGGGCCCTGTTAATTTTCTTGTTAATTATCATTGTTGTGGCCATTGTTGTGCCAATTTTGCCTTTATTGTTGTGGGCATTGTTGTCGTCATTATTATTGGCATTGTTGTCGTCATTGTTGTCGGCATTGTTGCGACCATTGTTGTTGGTATTGTTGCGATTCATTGTTATTAAGACCATCTCATTTAGGTCGAACTGTTGTTGGGGTCATTTCGGTCTTTAGGGCTGTTTACCATTTTTCATTGTTTAGTATCGTAATTCTTGGGAAAATTTAGCGTCGCGATTCGAAGTGTCATATCGTTTGTTTAGGGCCGTATCGGTTATTTCGGATTATTTAGTTTTGGGGCTCGTTGGGTCAAGACGTGATTTTCTTTTTATTTTTTTTGTGGTTTCGTCCGTCTCGTTTTGTCCGGAATATTTCTTTTTAATTTTTTTTGCGATTAGTCCGTGTCGCCATTGTTGCCGTTTGTTAAGTATGGATTCGTGGATGTTCCGTTTCGCTGTTTTTCAGTATTGGCAGTAACGTTAGTTTAGTTTATTCGTTCATGAGCATCTGTACAGTGTAGACGTACCTGTGCGTGCGAACAAATTTGTGCTATCTAACAAGTGAACAGTTCTTTAACAATTTTTATAATGCCGCGGAATAAGGATACTAAAGACGAGGTCCTAAATGAAGATCATCTAAATAAGATAGTGAATGCCGTTTCGCTGCGAATTGAACAGATCCTTGAAACTAAATTTGAACTTTTTACCATAGAATTAAAAAGTGTCAAGCAAGAATTAAACACTGTTAAAAAAGAACTGTGTGCTAAAGACAAGTTAATAAGTGAGTTACGTGAAGCAAATGATAAACTAGAACAATATAGTAGACGAAACTGTCTTCGTGTGTTCGGTATGCAAGAATCACCAAATGAAGATCCTGGCAGTACCTTAATCGACCTATTTAAAAAGAAGATGAACATCTCCATCGGGCCTGAGGACATCGACAGGTGCCATAGACTGGGAATGAAGGAAAAAGATAAGTGCAGGCCCCTAATAATAAAACTTGTGTCCTACGGTACTCGCTCAAAAAAATTTTCCAATAAAACTAGACTTAAAAGTACTGGTGTGAGAGTACGTGAAGATCTTACGCGGGTCAGGGTCGCACTACTAAAGGAATGTGCAAACGCTTTGGAATTAAAAATACATAGACTGTGGATGGTGTTATCAATGTTAAAACACAAAATAAAATATATAAAATCAGTAATACAGATCAGCTATCCAAAGTTCCATTTTAAAAATCTGCAAATCATACATTTTTGATGTTCGAACTTGTTACTTATCTTTTGCTTTTTGTAAAAAAAAAACAGGTGATGGGTTAATGACTCTATCACTGTGTCAAGGTTTTTTTTCCTTCTTAAAACCTGTATTATTTTGTATTTGCTTATTGATGTATAAAACGTACTCACGTATATTTTATCTTCTGTATTTATTTCGAGTTTCTCATGAATTTAAATTGATAAAATAAACTGCATTTATTTGTTTGCTATGCTCTTGAATGTATATTTTGATCATTGTTCTTGTACAACTTAATTACTTGTAATATATTAATTCTTTGTTATATATTTTCAATTTTAATTACTTTTGTTCTTTTCATAACACTATTTTTATGATAAATTTGGCGCATTTCAACATACGTTCTCTCTGTAGTTGTTATTCTGATTTTAAAGATTTCTTAGAATTTAAACAATTTGACATATTTACACTTAGTGAAACATGGCTTAAAGCAGATTATTCTAATGATAAATTTTTGATTAATAATTATGAACTTTTTCGCAGTGACAGAGATAGTAGAGGTGGTGGAGTCGCATTGTATATAAAAACAGCCTTGGTTAAATACATTATTTCATATAATGATCATATCAAAACTATCACCAATCATATTGAACAATACTGGATGTTTTTTTGTATTGATAAAATTAAATTTGCTGTTGGCGTATTTTACAGGCCATCTGGAAGTATCAATCAATTTATTGTCAGTTTAGAAACTACATTTAGTAATATCTTTCCTACAGTTAATTTTGTGTTTTGCACAGGAGATGTGAATATCAATATGCTTAATACCTCATCTAGTGCGTCCATACGTTTTACTAATATGTATTCTCAATTTAATTCATCACAATTAATCACTGAACCTACACGCATTACTCCCTATTCTGAAACTTTACTGGACGTACTAATAACTTCAGATATTTCCATTTGTTCGGATGTAAATGTAATGGACATGCATAATTTTTCTGATCACAGACTAATCTCGTGTGCAATTGATCTGCACAATGATGTTCCCGTACCCACTACAATCACTTATAGAGATTTAAAGAATATTAATATGAACGATTTAAGATCCTATTTCAACAATGTAAATTGGGATTATATGTATCATGTGGAGAATATAAATGATAAAGTTGAGTTTCTAAATAATAAAATAATAAAGATTTTTGATATATTAACACCACTAAAAACTATAACTGTTCGGAGACCACCGAAGCCTTGGATAACTGATGTTATTAAAACTATGAATAAATTTAGAAATAATGCTTTTGCTGATTTCAGAAGAACAAAATCGATTGCCAAATGAAATTATTATAAGCACCTAAGAAATGAAGTCACTAGTGCTATTAGACGAGAGAAAAAAGCCTATGTAGAATTCAAAATAAGATCTGGTAAATCTAACATGTGGAACACTTTAAAAGAGTTTAATATTAATAATAAATCTGTCCCGCCTTTACCTTCAGAACTATGCGATGTACATAAATTAAATTCATTTTTTAATAGCACAAATACATTAAAATGCAACTCTGATTTACTAAATTACTTTAACTCTCATAAAATTAGTAACTCTATCTTTTCTTTTACACTAGTAACAGAACCAGAAATTCAAAAAGTATTCGATACTATCAATTCTAATTCTACTGGTGTAGATAATATAAATTTAAAGATGTTAAAATATATTTTTGTTATTATACTTCCCCAGATAACACATATCATAAACACATGCTTATTATATGGTGTAGTGCCAGATATATGGAAAATTGCTGATATAATACCTTTACCCAAATGCAAATCTCCCAATAACCTTAATGATATCAGACCTATTAGTATTCTTCCAACTATGTCAAAAATACTAGAGAAAATAGTCTTTAATCAAATTTATAATTACTTAAACTGTTACAATCTACTACCTAGTATTCAGTCTGGTTTCAGAAAAGGTTATAGCACTACGACTGCATTACTTAATGTTACTGATGATATTATGAGACATATTGATAATAATAATATGGTCTATCTTGTTCTTCTTGATTTTAGCAAGGCTTTTGACACCGTAAATCATGAGATGTTGATAGCAAAGTTAAAGCATATTGGCTTCGATGATATTAGCATCAACTTCTTTACTAATTATCTACATAATAGAAAACAAAGAGTATTATACAATAATATGAAATAAGGTTTGGCTAATATATCAAAAGGTGTCCCTCAAGGGTCGGTATGTGGTCCCTTATTATTCTCCTTATATAATTTTGATCTCCCCAAAATTGTCAAGCATAGTAATATACATTTATATGCTGATGACACGCAACTTTATTTACCATTCAAACCATGTGACTTCAAAAAATCGTTAGATAATATTAATGATGATCTACAGTACATTGTTCAGTATGCTTGCGATAATTGTCTAACCCCCAATGAACAAAAATATTGTGTCATGCTTTTTGGAAATAAGACTGTAAGACAGTTTCTCATAAATAATAATATGGTTAAAGTGATATTAAATAATGTTGAACTACCTATTAAACATTCTTCAAAGAATTTAGGTCTAATAATGGATACAGAACTACGTTTCACAGAATATGTTACTTTGCTAATTAAAAAAGCATACTTAGCGCTGAAAAATCTCTATATGAACCGCTTTGTTCTTTCGAGAAAATATAAAATAATTTTAGTAAACAGTCTTGTACTTTCTGTGTTCAATTATTGTGACACAATTTACGGGCCTTGCCTTAAGATTCAGGATATTAAAAGAATACAGAAAGTGCAAAACTCTTGCATTCGCTTCATATTTGGTTTTAGAAGACGTGACACTGTATCATCAGCACATATTAGAAATGCTGGTTGGTTAAATATGAGTGAAAAGAGAAGTTTTCATTATGCATGTCTTTTACACAAAACCATTGTCACTAAAATTCCATCATACTTGCATCAGAAAGGTACGCAGCACTGTGGGAATCTAAGAACAAATTCAAAATTACATAAACCTAAATATCGAACAGAACTATTCAAACGATCCTTCTCGTGTGTAGGACCTAGTATATATAATCGACTGCCAGATAATTTAAAAATTGCTAACACCTCTATTTTCTCATCTAAACTAAGAAAAATGTTATTTGCAAACATATTGCATATTATTTGACGAATAGATGGATTATGATTATTGTTAAATTTACATACATCTGTTTCACTTTTACTTTTTTTTGTTTTTAAGTCATGTTCATTAATATTGATTTTCATATTATATTTGCTATATAAACTTTACCACTGTTACACTGTAATGTTGTTATAATTGTTATTATTATTATAATGCTATCCTATATTAAGTTGGTTACAATATATATAAAATTTGTTATAAGGTTAAGTGTAAGACCAGCTGTAGCTGAACTTTTCCAAATAAAATGGGTTATTATTATTATTATTATTATTATTATTATTATTATTATTATTATTATTATTATTATTATTATTATTATTATTATTATTATTATTATTATTATTATTATTATTATTATTATTATTATTATTATTATTATTATTATTATTATTATTATAGTCGCGGTTTACATTCAATTTTAGACTTAGGAGTAGATAGGTTTCGTATACTAGTTTATAACCCTATTGTGTGGGTTCGCGCTTTGTGGATTTTTAGTTGCGAGGCTTTGGGCGAACGCTATCATTTTGGTTGTGGTATTCAGCGGATATCACGTGGCCCGGGTTGAACAGCCCTTCGGATAGTAGCCTATCTCTGCGGAGGATTTGGTTTCTACTTTCCTTAGTCGGCACTATGAATGTTTTCTATTGACATGTTGTCGTGTTGCCTTGTCTGTTCGTATTCCGCATGTTTACCTAATGCTCAAAAGTTTGCGCTTTAGTCTTTCATCGTTTTCGGACGTTTTCTTTTATGGATCCTTACAGTTACTGTAATTTCGTATGTCGCCGTTTTGTTCAGAATTTTTTTTTGTCGCGGTTATTGGAAATTTTTGATGAAAATTTCCTCTGGAAGGAAGGGAGGAGATGTTACGGTCTAATTTTGCCATATAACATTTTTACTCTATATTCTTATTCCTATCTTTTACGTACCTTTCTTTCCAAGTTAAATCTGGATTTCCCTCGTCGAATGTTTACTGTTATTCTGTCAATCCCTTATATTCCTTGTGTTTTTCAATTGTTATAACTTCTTTATTTAGTGTTCTGTCCAATAAATCTTCTTTGCAACTTCATTCTCCTTTTTATTGTTTGTGTTTAGTGTTTCATTGATTCCTACATTGTGTATCTCTCATGTAAAATATGTTTCACTTCTATTTAGTAACTTACCTGTATTTCATCTTCATTATTTTTGGCCTATTTATATTTTATTTAGAACTTCTTCCAAACATTCATTCTGTAGCGACCTTCTGAAGTTTTGTTGACATTTTAGGCAGGTTTAATAAGGTCTAATACTACAGTGGCGTGCGCGTTCGTTTTATTGTATTTCTTCTTTATGTTATTTTTTTGGTTTTACTGTGGCGTTGTATGTTTCAGGCCACCATTTTGATTGTCCGTGTAAAAGTTTCCGACCTCATGGACTTTTAGTTCCTGATGCGATGCAGTAAAGACGTGTTTTTTTGACCATCGTATTTGTGACACATGGCCATTGTTCGGCGTAGATTTTTTGTGTAGTTATTGTGTCGATGCAAAAGTGGAGTGTTTCATTCGTTGTCTTTGAACCAATATTGTTTTGGTCTCACTATTGTGCGGATTTTGATAGCATCGAAGTGCCGTTTTGACTGTCCAGTGTTGGTTTTCCGGTGATGCGCCATTGTGGATTCATTGGCATTACATTTTCGTTCTGGCAGCTAATCTCCGAGGGAGGATTTGGCCGCTCTACAACCGCATCTTCGTTTGTTGGGACATCAGCCAGCTTGAATCCATCCGCCAACGTCGCCCACCTGTGTAGCCCTTTCCGCCCTGCGCACGTCACAGGAGCTAAGTACATTAACTTCTTGTAAGATCGTTCTTCCGTTTCATATTTTTTTTGCGTGGAAGAACTGAAGTTTTGTTTTAAAGTTGCGTGTTGTCGTAGAGGACTGTGCTACAGTGTCCTCATTGTAAATTTCATTTTGACACTTTTGTAATTGTAATTTTTTGAAAATGATTATTGTGAATATGACATTGGAGCTTTCAGCTCAGTATAGTTGATTATCATTGAGATTTATTTTGTATAGTAGTATTTTTGATATTTTTATATATGATTACATTGTTGCCCAATTGTTGCAACTTGTGATTCAGCTAGGCTGCGCGTATCAACTGGCATGTAGCCCAGGTTTGAACTGATATCATTTCAAAAGCTGTAAGTGTATATACGCCGCGCCCGAAACTGGGTTATGGGTTTAGGATTCAATAATTTGTGTATTTTTGATCTTATTACTTTTTTTACAACTCAGATTCATTTTTTTATTGTACATTTACAATATTTACATTTTCTTTACCGTGCCTTAAGCACGCTATAACTTGCATTCATTAAATTCTATTTTATTAAATTATTTCTTTTATTTTGCAAACCTCAGTCGTTTACAAGCAACAACATTACGGTAGGTAAGATCTTTAAGTATTTTGTTTAGTACCGTCCTTTTTGTAATTTTGAGATAAAAAATTACGTGGCGCCCTTATACCTTTTTATAACCATTCCTATGGTTTTTCAACCCTGCCCCTCTCCACTGTTTAAAAACTGGTGGCCTCCCAACGGAACATCCCTGTGGAGTATAGTGACTCAATTAACCCTTTAGGGAAAAGTTACGTCATATGAGAACACTTACTTCAGCTCCAGAATCAACGAGGAAGCGATGTCCCGAGATCCTATCCGTCACATATAACAGACATGGAGGTGCAGTAATGGAATTATTGTTAGAAATTGATGATAATAGTAAGGTAAAAATAAATCTTTAAATCTCAACCTGCTAGACTTTTTTAATTGAAATAATATTTTATACATTTAAGATTAAAGTCCTGATCGGAGTGTAATCAAAGATGTTTTCCCATCCACTTCTATTACTACATCAACGGATATTGAAGAAGGTGATATCCTTTTATTTTTTTTACATCCCAAACAATATCATTTTTAAATTGTAGTACCCATTATTTAGAAAATTCTGACAGGAAACAAATTTTATTATCACAAATGGCCTTAGTAAATCAAATACCAATTATGCAAAAGCAAATAATTATTAAAGAAACAAATATTTTATACTTTTACGGGCAAATGTCAATAGCAGATAGAACAGCATTATCAAGAACTTATAGCAATTTAAAAGATTTATAGAGCAATAGGTACATTTTTACTACAAATATTTGCACAAATTGACTATTCAGCTGGTTGTTGGAGGCACAAAATATGTTCGTTTTTATTAAATGATTCAGTTTCTAAATCATGTACTTTTGTGATTGTTTATTTAAAAGATTTGATCGATATTGAGCCGACACAAAAATTATTAAAAGAAGAATTCGAGAAGTGGGAATTGATTTTAAATATCAAAAAAATAAAATAAAAAAGATGTTCTAAAAAATTATAATTTAGCGAAATTGGTCAAACGAAGAACAAGAGCAATTGAAATGTTAAAAAAGAAAATAGTAAATTTGCAAGTGGAATTCCAGAAGTTATCTAAAAGAAACATCCAATACTATAAAATAAACAGTTTATGTTTACCTCCTCAGTTAATGGTTATTAAAGAGTCCTTCCATATTTCAAATATCATAATAAAAATTCAAGAAAATATACTAGTGAGTGGATAATGTCATGCATGTTATTGTATATAATAGTTCAAAGAAATATTCGTATTTACAAGGAAACGAAATTTTGCCTTTATGTGATGTTACAACTATTCGTAGATATTTACGATCTATTGATATTAAATGCGGAATTGATAAAAAAAAAATTTAGAATGTTTAACAAACAATGAAATCTAAGACTCCAAATCAAAGACATGTAGTATTATTAATAGACGAAATGTCTGTAAGATCTAATTATACAATAAATTGTAAAACTATGAACATTGATGGCTTTACTGATTTTGAAACATCAGCTATTAATGCTACAAATGAACAAAATTTAGAACGCCCTAGTATTCATGTTCTGTAGTTTAAATGACCATTATGCTCAACCTGTAGCAGTGTATGGTGTAAAAGAATTAACTAAAGCAAGTGCTATTGTATCAGGTATAGTAACGGACGGAGCTACGACAAATAGAAAGATGTGGGATGAATTAGGTATTAGTGGATTGTATGGAAACGTTGTTAATAGTTTTATTAATCCACTATCTGATGACATGAAAATTTACATATTTTTTGACGTACCTCATCTTTTTAAAACTAAAAGGAATAGAATGCAAGATCGTCCTCATTCAAAAGTAAGTAAATTATATGGAGTAAAATAATTTATTTTGTTTATATTCTTTTAAAGGCGCCCGATGGTTATACTACTTGGAAACATTATGGGCTATTATATGAAGATCAAAAAAGCAGGTAATTTAAGAGTGTGTTCGAAATTGACACAAAATACAGAATTACATCTATCCTAACAATTTACTCAAAATTCTAGTCTATTGTAAATTGTTATTTACATTGAAGATCGTCAGTAATTCAGTAGCCGATGGATTAAGATTTTATTCAAGTAAAGCACCAGAATGCAAAATGGCGCCTACTGATAAGCGCTGTTTAAAATGTAAAGTTGATTTTGATGGTGATGTTATTATTAGTTGTAATGGCAGTTGTTTGGGATGGTTTCATTTAAAATGTGTAAAAGTTTCTAAACAACAGTGTGATGTATTAAAGACAATTCCAGGAGCTAAATGGTTTTGTACCTCGTGCTACAGTGAAAATGAGGTTACGTTTGAAGAAAAATTAAAAGAAATTCAAAATAACGTGGAGAAAATCAAATGTATTCTTGTTGAGGGTAAAAATCAAGTTACCAATGTTAACAGCACGATAAATGAGGTAAATACTAATGATTTTGAGAATTCTTTTGCAAACGTTGTTTCTAGACAGTCTATAATTATTCAGCCGAAAGAAGGAAACAAAGATATTCCAGACAAAATAAAGGAAAAAATAAAGAAAAAAGTAGATCCAATTAGCTTAGAAGTTGGTATAAATAGTGTTAAATTTTTTAAGAAAAATGGAGTTTCAATTACATGTGTTTTAAAGGAATAATAAGAAAAACTACACACAGAAATAGTTCGTACACTAAGCAACAAGTATGATATATAAAAATTATGGGTTTAAAAGAAGATATGGAGAAAGATGATTTAATCAGATGCATTCTACATCAAAACAGAAATTTGAATATACTAGATAATTATATACAAGTTAAAGTGATAAAAAAGATTAAGACAGGTTATATGGCAATACTGGATTTAGATGATGATTCTTCCGCTAAAATAATAAAAGAAGGTCGAGTAAAAATTAAATGGGGTACCTGCAATACATATGTAAATAACAAAGTATATAGGTGCTATAAATGCCAAGGTTTTAATCATAAAGCAGTTAATTGTGGAAACAAAGAAACATGTGGTCAATGTGCAGGGGAGAAGCATGGTGAAAAAGGGGAAAAATGTGATAGGGAGAAGAAATTGTGTGAGTGCAAATGAAAAATATGGCCTGTTATTAGATGAGAATCACAGTGCGTACAGTGAAAAGTGTGAAGTTTTAAAAAGACAAATAACAAAATCTAGGAACAAAATTTCTCTTCCAGAAGACAAATAGCAATTAATAAATGCAGGCGGTGAAATATTTTTTTATTAATGCAAACAGTGTAATGAAGAACAAGGACGAAATAAGTGAATTTGTGGCAACAAAAAATCCTTTGTTTATGAGCCTTAATGAAACACATGTAACTGAAGATATCTATGATAGTGAGATAAGTATTAAAAATTATAATGTGATAAGAATAGATTCCGATAGTAGATATACAGGTTGTATAGTCTGCTATGTAAGAAATAATATTTCTTTCAGAGTCATAAATAACGTTGTCATTTCGAAAAATCTATGAATTTTAGGTATAGAAATAACAATGTTGAACAAGAAGTGTATAGTAATATCAGTCTACCATTCACCTAGTGAATCTCATGTAATTTTTTTAGACTCATTCCAGGAATACATTGAAAAAAAAGAGATATTAACATAAAATATCAACGTTTTCAGGATGAAATAATCAAAATAATTGATACTTTTATGCCAAAAATTGAAATAATTTGTAAGAATGAAAAGAATCCATGGTTTAATGAAAAGGTTCTACATGCAATAAAAGAACGTGATAAACTCTACAAGAAATACATCATAACAAGGTCTCTAGAGGACTGGAACAAATATAAAATTAAACGTAATGCAAAAGTAAGTGTAGTTAAAAATTTAAAAAAGTAGGTATTATGAAGAAAAAATCTGATGTGGCCAGCACATTACATTCCGTCAGTTCTATGTATTATGTATAAATGTCATACAGAAACTTCCTTGCAAAAGATTTAATTTCTTGTACATTACCTTAAGGCAGGTGTATGTATTTTATACAAATTCCATAGAGAAAGCAAAAAGTCCTATATTTCCAGTAAAATTATAACACAACCATACTGTCAACTGCACTTGACACTGACAACTTTCAATTAGAATTTTCTTAATGTAGCCGCTGTTTCCAGACTTATAACATAGCTGGCTAATATGATATTTAATTTCTTTATAATTTTTTAACTTTATATCCATTTAATATAAAGTATAAAATGCATTCAAATCGTATAGAAAATAAAATATTCTTTAATATTTATAATAACATTAAATGTGAAAAAATGATATTTAACATCGTTTAAAAAAAACTGTTAAAATCTTCAAATGAGGGTACTTCCGGTTGATCAATTCTAACCAAAATCTAATCAGCTCTTCACATGGATGTAACGAAGAGAAATACGAAAGAATTATAATTTTTGGAATTATAGTATTAGAGTTATCGTATTAGAAAATTTTGTCACTCACAGACACACACACACACACTCACACACACACACACATACACATACACACACACATACGTCATCGTAAAAATAGTAAAATCGTATTCTAGGGACCCTAAAACATGCTTATTCATCAAAAGCTCACCACCGATTTTTTTGACGAAAGACAATACTTTCCTTACCTAAATGTGACGGAAGGTAAAAATCGATAGTTGCTACAATGACTCCCAGAAAATGTGGAGAACATTGAAAAGTATTATAGGTAAATCATCAAATATGAATAATATAGTAAATCGTTTTAATCAATATGTTATTAATATAGTATAAAAGAAATTGTAGACACAATCGATGTTAATGTTCAACCGCTCAACCTACCGAGTAATACAAATGAATCATTCTGTGATTTTCATTTAATATCAATAAAAACTTTAACTGATATTTTATATAGCATGAATAATAAAAACAGCCCAGATGATAATCATATGTACATTACACAATCAGTGTTCAATGAAATTAAAGATATTTTACTTCATATAATAGATTATTCTTTGGAAACAGGTATGATGATGATAATAATATGGTTTTCATTTTCTTCATGGATCTGAATAGAGCTTTCGAAACTATTGATAGTAATTGATTTTAAAGCTTGAACAAATAGGTATTGGTGGTACTGTTCTCAACTGGCTAACATGTTATTTAAACAACAGAAAACAGAGAGTAAAATGTATTAATGTTTACTCAAATATTTTGAATATTAACTACGGGTATCTCAGGGTAGTATTTTAGGGCCACTACTTTTCAGCCTATACATTAATGACATTGGGAAAGTTGAAAGTTATACAAAAATCTCGGTTTCATCTCTTTGCCGATGATACAAGTATATATGTATCAGGGAAGAATATGCATGAAATTATTCAAAATTTAAATCAGGATCTTGAACATGTAAGTAAATGGCTATGTCTTAACATATTAAAACTTAATACATCTAAATCAAAAGTAATGTTACTAGGTAGTGATACTAAGTACAAATTTTTTATTGAAAATAATTTAAAGATATTAATAAATAACGATGAACTCAAAATAAATAGTTGATGAGACAAAGTACTTAGGAGTAATTATAGATAGAAAATTAAAGTTTAAATCTCATATTGATTACCTGTGTAAGAAAATCTCTAAAAAGATCGGTGTATTACGTAGAGTTAGTCAATACTTTTCAAGAAATGCAAAATTATTAATCTATAATGCAATAATCTTACCACACTTTATGTATTCATCATCCATTTTGTATATGGCCAATAAAGCCGATATAAATAGATTGCAGAAAATGCAAAATATAAACATGCGAGCGATATTAAAGTGCAATAAGTACAGAAGTATTAAGTCAATGTTGGAGGAACTAAATTGCTTAAATATGGAACAATTAATTAAAATGCAAATGTATATGCTAATACAGAAAATAAAATTTGGGCAAGTACCAATGTACTTAGACAACATTTTGGTTCCATTCAACACGATACACTGTTATAAAACGAGGTTTAATAAGAATTTCATCTTGTCACGAGTACAAAAGACTTCAACACAAAAATCATTGTATCATAGTGGTATAGCTAAATACAATAAGTTACCGCATGATTTAATAAATTTAACGAATTTAAAGACATTTAAGATAAGTTTAAAAATTTTCCTGGCATGTAGAAATATAGTTTATTATTTTAAAGGGTAACTTACTGTATCTACTTCTCTGTAAAGATTATTTTCAGTATTATTATGTATATGTATATTATGTGTAATAGGTGTTACCTATTTGGTAATTATTATTATTATTTTTTCTTGATATTTATTATTATATTATGCTACTTTATTATTATTGTTTCTAATATACATTATCAAATTTATCATATTATATTTGTTATATTTTTTCAATTTTTATTGTATGTATATAGCTCAAAAAAGCTAAATAAATGAGAAAATTAATTAAGTATTGTTCACAGCACAATCATTTTTACTAAACGTTTGAATGATTTATTTGATTGTATGAACAGAATGAGTTTTAAAAACGGCATTAAAGTTAATATCAAAGATTTCACACTAAGATTATACATTAATTAATTTTAACAGGCCAGAGGAAAAAATATATTTAAATACTGTTTTAACTAATACAGACTTTAGTACAATCCACTGAATAGCACTCACTGTATTTAGACAAACTGCCTTGGAATGGATTGATGATTGGGAGAAGTTAGTTATTAATAGAAAAATAACCAAAGACGAATGTCTAACATCGAATCGTGCAGCCGGATTGAGAGTTTCCATTATGTCAACTATTGAACTATCCAATCATTTATTAGAGCAACGCGGAATCACTTATGTCATAACACAAAAAATTAATCAGGATCTTCTTGAAGTAGCACAATTGTGCATTTTATGCGAAAGGTATTAATTTTGAAATTCTTATTCATTATTAACATGATGAATATGTGAATTGTCATATTTAGAAGTTTTTTGGCATTGTTAGACAAGCTGGATGCCAAAATGATCATCAAAATTTTTGCACTTTTTTACAATTGTATATTTTTTTTCTATTAGAACTTTAATTAAATCTCCTAAGTATGGCAATATCACAACAGCAGGTACGAACAACACAACTTGTTTGATTGTGGATGATATGAAGCAAATTTGGGGTTCTTCATTGGAGTCATATCGCTCGCAACATGTCAAGAAAACAAAAAGCCAGCTAGATGGACTATTTTCTACAGGAGATTGCGACGACACAATTTTTGTATCGGACGATGATTATGCATCACCAGAAACAACTGAATGTGTAATTTATTATCGTCGTGGTTTTATATGTAAAAAACTACACAAACGAAATGCAGGGATTGTTTACGGGCTTTAATTGTTCCTAAGTCAAATAATTCTGTCACTCTTTTAACGAATATAAAATGTCGCGAATATTTAATTCATGCAAATTTACACTTACATAATCTTCTAATGTTCATTGATTCTTATTTTACAAAGTATATAATGATATCAAAAATATACATGAAGACACCGTTTCATATGTTATTGACAATTATAAATTTACATTTCCATGTGATAATCATAAACTTGATATCCTTTCTTTTGTTTTACATTATTTTATTTATTTACGTATTGTTAATTTTTGTAAGATACAAAATAATAACTTTCAAAAACATTATTCGAGCATTAAAAATTTTAATAATGCATAGTACTTTTAAAAAAATATTGCCCAGTATTATAAAATTAAATTAAAATTTATTTCCATTTTGACCAGATAACCCATCTCTGGATAAAGTGTCAGTTTACTTCACTGCCAGATAAAATGAAAATATCGAATCGATATTAGAACATAAATTGACAAAACTAAACGCACGTCAATATTATAACTGTCATTTTATTAAGAGGTGAAAAAACCTGGCCTTAAATAAACAAATAGTAAATAAACTGACATTTATAATACCGGGCCTATGTGTTTTAATTTACAGGAATATATTTTACAACCATCCTCATTATTAAGAGACAAAAACAGTAATTTAAGCAATGTAAACGATTATTGATATGTAAAAAGAATTTTTTTTCAAAAAATTATTACAAACATTTTTTTGTATGAATTACCTTATAATATATATATATATATATATATATATATATATATATATATATATATATATATATATATATATATATATTACTCAAAATTTCCAACATTTGATTCTTTTTAATTTTTTAAATACTTTCGGTATAATATTAACTGTTCAATAGTAAATAGTATTAATAATTAAATACACGTTATTATACAATTAAATTTTTCAATTAACATTATGCGTTACATATGATTAATTTAATATTTTAAATATTTTCTCCATAAGACGCTGTGTAAAAACCGAGTCGCAACAAAACCGGACATCTAGCGACACACTGTATGAACTAGCCCAGTTAGTTAGCCATTCTTCATAATGCTTCGGGAAACGTCGTGCATTCACCTATAGATACTATACCCGTGTATTAAGGTAAATAAGAAGTTTTTGCATGACATACTAGGAAATTCCGTCAACGCTAACGTTACGTCTTTAATAACGGACGTACAAAGTAACGGGTTTTCAAAAGTTAAAATTTTGCATTACGTTTATCACACGCACGTTGATTTTGCAGTTGTTTAGATATCTGTCATTTTCGTTGTACTTTGGTAATGAACTGAAACACTAATGGCGGAACTATTTAATGTTTGCTAAATAACTTTTTTTTTATTTAAGAAAATTTTCAGGTACTTCGACTTCTTGGTCACTAGTACCCCGGTACATTATGTTTACATAGGAGTTTTGTTACAATTTGTTTATGATATCTATGTCTATTAAATATTGTATAACATTGTTTTGTGTTGTTGGATTGTTTGCTAGGGCAGTTTTAATATTTCGGGAAATTTTATGTTTTAGTCTTTGTTGGTTGAATTTTTGGCACTCGGAGATTACATGGCTCACTGTTACGAGTACGTTGCACTTGTCGCATATGGGTGGATCAGTCTTCTGCATGATGTGGCTGTGTGTGAGTAATGTGTGGCCAATTCGGAGTCTTGTCATTATGGTTTGATGTTTTTTGTTTTCCATTGCTGTCCAGGCTCGGGTGTCTTCTTTTATAGTACTGAGTTTATTATTAGTTATATTATTCCATTCGGTTTGCCATTCATGTTCTGTTTTTTGTTTTATAAGGGATTTTATGTCACTTGCTGGTATCGGTGTGTTTGTTATAGTGTTTTTTGAAGTGGCATTCTTTGCTGCTTTATCGGCTTCTTCGTTGCCTCCAATTCCTTGGTGTGATGGGATCCAAAATATGCTAACTTCATTGTACATTGTACAACTATAGCCGAAACAAAACCCAGGAGAATTTGATAATGCTGAAAAGATCACAAGCAAAACTCAGAAGAATTATCCTAAAAAGCAAAAAAGAATCATGGCAGAAATTTGTATCCAACATGAACCCAAACACACCAGTCCAAACAGTTTGGAATAATATCAGAAAAATAAAAGCAGGCAAAACTATCCAACAGACAACTGCATTAAAACTACAAAATAAAATTATTACGAATAACCAAGATATAACAAACATTCTAGCGGAGACATTTGAAAATAACTCATCAGACGCAAACTACACACAACAATTCCTAAACTACAAAAATGAAAACGAAAATAAACAAACAATAATAGACGAAGACAATAGCAACCCCATAAATATACCCTTCACATATAATGAACTACAACAGGCGTTACAAAACACCAAAAAGAAAAGCAGCCCAGGCCCTGACGGAATACCATATGAAGTAATCGCACACCTTCCACAAGAAACTCTTACGTACATACTCCAAATATATAATTTAATATGGGAAAAACACGTATACCCAAGTTGTGGAGCCAAGTCATAACAATACCTATCCCAAAACCCAACAAAAACAAAACAGATCCAACAAATTACCGTCCTATATCGCTAGCCAACTGTTTAAGTAAGCTACTCCAAAAGATGGTAAACAAAAGACTAACATGGCAACTAGAAAAATATAAAATATTAACCAAAGAACAAAGCGGTTTCCGAGAAGAACGATCCACGCTAGACCAAATAATAAATCTAGAAACGGCAGTTCAAAATGCCTTTAACAAAAAACAACACCTCATAGCAGTATGTATCGATATACAGCAAGCATACGATACAACTTGGAAACATCACATAACAGAAACACTCAAATCTAACAACATTAATGGAAACATATTATACTTTGTACAAAAATTTTTAAAAGGCGAAATCCTAAGTGTGACACTCTTTTTAATAGCAATAAACAGTATTACTAAACACATACCAAACGCTGTCAAAACATCTCTGTTTGCAGACGATCTGGTAATTTATTACAGTGGTAAAAACATTAACACCATAAGAACAAAACTCCAAGAAGCAATCCAAAAATTAGAAGAATGGTCACTTAAAACCGGATTTCAATTCTCTGAAACGAAAACAAACGCAATACACTTCTGCAAAATACGAAAACCACACGAACATCCCACGCTCAAAATAAAAAATCACAACATTAAATATACAAACACAGTAAAAATCTTAAGAGTGACCTTTGATACTAAACTAAGTTGGACACCGCACTTACAAAACCTTAAGAAAGACTGCATCCAGAGAATGAACATAATTAAAGCAATCAGCCACACAAAATGGGGTGCACACAGAGATACTACAATAAATGTGTATCGCACGCTAATCAGATCAAAAATAGAATACGCATGTATGACCTACTCCACAGCATGCCACACAAAACTAAAAACAATAGAAACTATTCAAAACACAGCCTTAAGATTAGCTACCGGAGCTTTTAGAACGAGCCCTATTAAAAGCATACTCATGGAAGCAGGAGAACAACCACTCGCGTATAGAAGAAAAATACTAACACTTAGCTACACATTAAAACTTGCCAGGAACCCTGATAACCCAACTTACAACAGTATATTCCGACCCAATGCCACTATAAAAACAGATACCCCCCTCCAACAAAAAATGCTCGAATACCTAAGTACAACCCAAAAAAGCATCCCCGCTCTACAGAAGAAAACATTCCATAAATATCCACCATGGACAAACATACAACCTGAATATATCCTAGACCTCACAAAATTCCAGAAAGACCAAACTCCTCCTGAGCTCTACAGAAGCACCTATAAAACTATTAAAGACAAACACCCAGGTGCCTTATATATCTATACAGACGGATCGAGACAAAACAATAAAACCGGAGCAAGCATAACAACAAGAGAGATAACCTCCAACTACCGCCTCCCAGACCTGTGCAGCGTATTCACAGCCGAACTATACGCCATGAAGGAAGCCACCAAATATATCCTACAAAACAACCCAAAAGAAAAACAGATTATCATATGCACGGACTCCCTGAGTACAGTACAAAGCATGACAAATATGTACAATAGAAACACCATCATACAACAGGTACAAGACAACATACACAGAGCAATAAATAACTAAAAGGTGTTCTAATCAAAAATGAACAAGTAAAAGATGCACGTCATCAATAAATATTACTAGATAATGACGTCACATATTACTACGTTTACATGGGGTACTAATATGTCACAGATATTATTTTGCGTAAGATTATTTTTGTTAAACTTATTATGTTTTGTCTCTAATTAGCTATTTAGCTACGTAACCGATGCTGTTGGATAAGAGCTACATTTAATGATACTGGTATTCACGTATTTTATTTAAGTTTATTTCTAGATTTCAGTGTGAGAACATCGATATTATAGTGATTCAGGTGAGAGAATTAATCTAGCATGTGTATGATTGTGAGTGTGCGTGTGAGCAGTACTGGGTACTGTAGTGGCCGCATCGTGTGAACCCGAGGGTCGCCAGCGTAGCAGCAGGGAAGGCTGTAGTGACCCACATCTGGTGTCGCCAACGGCAGCAGCAGTTAGGGCTGTAGTGATCTGATCCAGTTGGTTAAGAGGATTGTCTCCGGATCACCACCGAAGCGGCAGTGGTTCCGTAGTGGCCGCTCGTGTGAACCCGAGGGTCGCCAGCGTAGCAGCAGGGAAGGCTGTAGTGACCCACATCTGGTGTCGCCAACGGCAGCAGCAGTTAGGGTTGTAGTGATCTGATCCAGTTGGTTAAGAGGAATGTCTCCGGATCACCACCGAAGCGGCAGTGGTTCCGTAGTGGCTGCTCGTGTGAACCCGAGGGTCGCCAACGGTAGCAGCAGGGAAGGCTGTAGTGACCCACATTCTGTGGTCGCCAGCGTAGCAGCAGTTAGGGCTGTAGTGATCTGATCCAGTTGGTTAAGAGGACTGTCTCCGGATCACCACCGAAGCGGCAGAGGTTCCGTAGTAACTAGCGGTACTGCCCGTAGTTGCCAATATGTGTGTACGGTGTGTGAATGCCTGAACCTTTTGTAAATGATTGCCTTCTCACTGAGTATTTCTCATGTGTTAATTCTTTTACAGAAATAATCACGGCGTGAAGGAGGATTCCGCGTGACCGGGTTCGGCCAGGCGACGGTCATCTAGATTAGTTATTATTTTTGTATTAATACTGTATATACCGGTTTGGGTGATAAATGTGTTTTAATATTCTAATTTTCAGCGCTAACATTTAATCGTCATTTATAACATTTCAGAAGTGGGATGAGAACATTTTTAACTTTCAGCTTTTGGAACAGTGCGGATATTGATTAAATTTATGTTTAGCTGGATTATGAAACTGGAACAACATTACAACATGACGTTACCTAACAACAGTCCTCAATTTCAGTATGTACGTTCACTTTACGCGCTTTGCATAAATGGGGCGAAATAACTACCATCATGAATGTGAGATCTCGCTTGAGAGGGTATGTAGAAATATGGTATAAAGCGCTGCAAGGAATAAATCATTCTTGGGAGTCATAGAAGGCTATGTTGTTGAAAGCATTTCCGTCACAGGAAAATTATTTTCAGTTGCTTCAAGAAATGATTTCTCGCAACAAGAAACCGGATGAACTTCTGTTGCACTACTATTATGAGAAGCTGGCGCTACTCAACACTTGCCCTTATCAGAGAATGCAAGAAGCCGCAGTCTCTTTTATTATTTTTGAAGACGATCGAAGATAAATTAGCGACACGAAACCTTTCTACTCCCGTTAAACGCGATTTACATCGTACTTTTCAGAAGAACAAGTGGCCTTACTATACTACGCAGCAGCACGACGATGGAATGGAGAACATTTGTTGTTTCATTTGTGGAAAATTGGGACATACACGCTCACATTATGACAAAAAACGGCAACGAGTATCGAATTGTGCAGAACGAAATGGAGGCGAATTCAGTGGAAGTAGGAACCAGCGACCACAACAACGTCAACATCAGCATGTTCAACGTCAACAAGAGCCACAACCACAACTGTCAGAAAGGAACATCTTAACAACTTCTGCGGAGGTAAGCGGTAATTGTCTAAGCGTACGTCGATATGGGGTCCACTGACATAACCATGAAGGAAACGAGCACGTATTCCCGCGAACAATGTAGTAGCAGACAAAGATATGGAATGTGTTCTACCAGTCTTGAACTGATGCGGAATTAATTCAGAAAGATAAAATTATAACAACAGGATGGAAGTGTCTAGCAGATAATACAGAAGCGCAGAAATGAAGGAATTTACTTTACGTAGGATGAACTACACGTGAACTATCGGAAGACAACGGCGCTTCGGATGTTGATGCTGATGCTGCAGGAATTTGGGATTGATTCCTCGAGGACGAGGAACTTTTCAGGATGGCCGAACTGTCACAGATATTATTTTGCGTAAGATTATTTTTGTTAAATTTATTATGTTTTGTCTCTAATTAGCTATTTAGGTACGTAACCGATGCTGTTGGATAAGAGCTACATTTAATGATACTGGTATTCACGTATTTTATTTCAGTTTATTTCTAGATTTCAGTGTGAGAACATCGATATTATAGTGATTCAGGTGAGAGAATTAATCTAGCATGTGTATGATTGTGAGTGTGCGTGTGAGCAGTACTGGGTACTGTAGTGTCCGCATCGTGTGAACCCGAGGGTCGCCAGCGTAGCAGCAGGTACGGCTGTAGTGACCCACATCTGGTGTCGCCAACGGCAGCAGCAGTTAGGGCTGTAGTGATCTGATCCAGTAGGTTAAGAGGATTGTCTCCGGATCACCACCGAAGCGGCAGTGGTTCCGTAGTGGCCGCTCGTGTGAACCCGAGGGTCGCCAGCGTAGCAGCAGGGAAGGCTGTAGTGACCCACATCTGGTGTCGCCAACGGCAGCAGCAGTTAGGGCTGTAGTGATCTGATCCAGTTGGTTAAGAGGAATGTCTCCGGATCACCACCGAAGCGGCAGTGGTTCCGTAGTGGCCGCTCGTGTGAACCCGAGGGTCGCCAGCGTAGCAGCAGGGAAGGCTGTAGTGACCCACATCTGGTGTCGCCAACGGCAGCAGCAGTTAGGGTTGTAGTGATCTGATCCAGTTGGTTAAGAGGAATGTCTCCGGATCACCACCGAAGCGGCAGTGGTTCCGTAGTGGCTGCTCGTGTGAACCCGAGGGTCGCCAACGGTAGCAGCAGGGAAGGCTGTAGTGACCCACATTCTGTGGTCGCCAGCGTAGCAGCAGTTAGGGCTGTAGTGATCTGATCCAGTTGGTTAAGAGGATTGTCTCCGGATCACCACCGAAGCGGCAGAGGTTCCGTAGCAACTAGCGGTACTGCCCGTAGTTGCCAACATGTGTGTACGGTGTGTGAATGCCTGAACCTTTTGTAAATGATTGCCTTCTCACTGAGTATTTCTCATGTATTAATTCTTTTACAGAAATAATCACGGCGTGAAGGAGGATTCCGCGTGACCGGGTTCGGCCAGGCGACGGTCATCTAGATTTGTTATTATTTTTGTATTAATACTGTATATAGCGGTTTGGGTGATAAATGTGTTTTAATATTCTAATTTTCAGCGCTAACATTTAATCGTCATTTATAACAAATATAAAAAAACTTACTGTATACAATACATGCATGTAAGTAATTAAAACAATTAACAACAAAATTAAACTATTTTTGAAAATAATTTTCTTATAGTGATATGAGCGCTCGAGCAGACTAGACGTGCCTATTGTGTGTGTGCTGCAGCAGTTGTTTCTCAGTAGTTTTACCTTTTCTTATAAATAAATAATTCGTCATGCCACGCGAACAACGTGCAATGGAGACCAGATCCAACGTCAAAGTCATCAGTGAGGATTTTACTGATGAATTAGTCATGAAAATAGTGGCCCAAGTCTCTGAGAAAGTGGAGGCAGTATTCAGAGCCGAAATTTCTAGCCTGAGCAAAGAAATTAAGAATCTGAAAGCTCAGCTTCAGCAGAAGGACAAGCAGATCGAGTCTATGGCCCAAGAAATAGACTCTCTTCAGCAGTACAGCAGGCGCAACTGTTTACGTGTATTTGGAGTCCCGGAGAAGTCCAATGAATCCACCGACGCCCTCGTCCTGCAGCTGTGTGAGGAGAAACTCGACCTTCATCTGGAACCATCTGCCATAGACCGTTCACATCGATTAGGGAATCCATCCAAAGATAAGTGCAGGCCTTTAATTGTAAAATTTTGCAGATATAATGATCGTGCAGCAGTTTTTGCTAAAAAAAGTAAATTAAAAAGTACGGGTATAGTAATTCGTGAAGACCTCACTCGTAATAGACTTAACTTAATCAATGAGGCTAAGAAAAAGTTCGGGGTTAATAATACTTGGTCACGTGATGGTGTTATATGTGTTAAAATAGATAATAAAATTAATAAAATATCGACCTATTCTGACTTTAGGAAACTAATACAGTGAGTTACTTTAACTTATATATAATATATTTGGCACACACATGGGTACAATGTGTACTTTTGTTTTATTGTATTTTGGAACTTCGATTCTGAGTTAGTTTTAAGTATTAATTAAGTATTCATATTTGTTTAAATATAAAGCAAGATAATAAATTCGTAAATATATTAACGTACAGAAGTATAATATAAACTAAATAGCACATTTATTCGAACTATTATTAAAGGTATATTCATATTACTTTTACTATTTGCTTTGAGAATCAATTGCAGTGTTCACAGTTTGATTAATTCTTTATTGTTTGTACAAAACTTGTCATCTTTATACCTGCGTATGTCTAGCGAGCAGATCAATGACCTCTCAATATTCTCAGCTGATTAATAGCTGGTAGTTTTAGCTCGTTTACATTATACTGTATTTTCGACTTTTTTATAAAAATTATGTTTCATATAGGTCATTTGAATATTAGATCACTAGGCACACATTTCAATGAATTTAAGGATTTCATTTGCAGTGACAACTTTGACATTTTTGGTGTAAGTGAAACTTGGATGAATGATAATAGTAATAATTTTTCTATACCGGGCTATGTACTAATTGGTAATGACAGAGTATCGAGGCGTGGGGGTGGAGTGGGATTTTATTGCAAGTTACATTTATATGATAAGATATATGTTCTAAATGATATCAATATTAATAGTGCTTATTTGGAACAATACTGGATTAAAATCCCTATGGGTAGTATTAAACTTATTCTTGGGGTAATATATCGACCACCTAAAGCTTCTTATGTTGATTTTATAAGTTCATTAGAAACTTCAATTTCCTCAATTTTTAGTGAGGCTGATTACATCGTTTGTGTTGGTGATATTAATATAAATTTATTTTCACTACATAGCAATTCTGTCAAACTTTTTAACTCTCTACTCAATGAATTTGATTTAGCTCAACTTATAACGGAACCCACACGTATAACTGCACACTCTGAAACGCTATTAGACATTATAATAACTTCATCCAGTGAGATTTGTTCTGAAATTACTGTAACAGATATGCATCAGGTAACTGACCATAGATCTGTTTCCTGTAAACTGAAATTGAGTTTTGAAAATAAACAGGGACCTCAAATTAAGCGGTTTCGTGACATGAAAAATGTTGATATTGACAAACTTATTGGTAGTTTAAACAGTTTTGATTGGCAACACTTTTTTTCCTGTCGTGATCTTAATATGAAATTACATATCTTCAACGGTATTATTTTGGGCTTACTTGATGAGTATGCACCGGTAAAGATAATCAAAACTCGTTACACTCCATCACCATGGATGACGGATGTTATACGAATAATGATGAAGCACAGAGATAATGCATTATGACAGTTTAAACGAACTAAATCGCAAGAGCAATTTTATCAATTTCATCGGTTTTCCATAAATAATACTTCATTCTCCTTCACTCCAGTTTCTGAATCTGATGTATCGAAAATATTTTACGCATTTAAATCAAATTCTGTGGGACTTTATGGCTTAAATCTAAGTGTGTTAAAAATAGTATTTCCAGATGTCGTACCACAGCTTACGCACTTAATAAATGAATGTCTCGTGCAAAATAAAGTACCTGATGTTTGGAAGCAAGCTGTAATCAAACCTATTGCTAAAATAAAAATACCCTCGTCTTTTAATGACTTAAGACCTATTAGTTTACTCCCCACACTTTCGAAAATTCTTGAAAAAGTAGCTCACTCCCAAATTTTAGAATATTTAAATAATTATAATATTCTACCAGAAATTCAGTCTGGTTTTCGGCGAGGTTACAGCACAACATCTGCATTGCAACATATCATTGATGATATTGTTATTGACGTTGACAGTAAGCGTTTGGTACTTTTAGCCCTACTAGATTTCAGCAAGGCCTTCGATACATTGAATCACGAACTTCTTCTCACTAAATTGCATTACATAGGTTTTAATAATAACAGCATTGAATTCATACGAAGTTACCTAACTAATCGCTCTCAAGTAGTTAATATAAATGATACTAACTCCAGTCATTGTTCTATTTCGAAAGGTGTACCTCAAGGCTCTATTTTAGGGCCGCTTCTGTTTTCAATATACGTATTTGATTTGAATAAAAGCATAAGCTTTTGTAAAATTCATATGTACGCTGATGATACGCAATTGTACATATCATTTGACTCAAGTAAGTCTAAAACTGCCGTTGACAACATGAATGCGGACTTAGAGGCATTAGCTCAATTTTGCAAAAATCATTGTTTACACTTAAATGAATCTAAGTCTACGGTTATGTTGTTTGGTAACGAGATTAAAAGAAAAGAGTTGCTATTGAATAATGCCATTTCCATTAAAATTAATGAGGCCTATATTAACATTTCAAATTCCGCAAGAAATCTAGGACTACTTATAGATCATAAGCTCAGGTTTACTGATTATGTAACCTTGTTGATTAAAAAAGCTTATCTTGCCTTAAAGAATCTCTATATGAACAGGTTCATCCTGTCAAAACACAACCGTATGATTCTATCCAGTAGTCTTGTATTATCTATATTTAATTATTGTGACACAGTTTATGGACCACACATTACTCTTTTTGATGCCAACAGAATACAAAAAGTGCAGAACTGCTGTGTTAGATTCGTTAATGGCTTGCAAAGACATGAACACGTTTCGCCTTATTTAAAAGAGCTCAATTGGTTGGATATGAAACAGACTAGATGTTTGCATATAGCTTCTTTGGCACATCGCGTAATTCAGAATAAATCTCCCTCGTATCTTTATAACAAATTAACTATGCGTACTAATCATCATCGCCGTAATTTAAGGAATAATTTGAAATATCACATCCCTAAGTTTCATTCCGCATTGTTTAAACGCACATTTTCTTATACTATTCCTACGACTCTCAATAAGATTTCACCCTCAATTATTTTTCTCAGGCCTGCTACTTTTGTTAAGAATGTAAAAAAATTGTTACTACAAAATGACATGTCACTCCTTTGAAGTCCTTATACTCATTACCACAATATTGTATCTTATTTATTATTGATTGCTTATTTAAATTCTTGTTTCTGATTCACTCTTATTATCTGTTCACTTCGCTATATTTGCTAATTTTATGTTCATGTTATTATAATTAATATGTAAGGTTTATATGGAAGAACAGCTATTGCTGAATATTCGCCAATAAAGGTATTTATTATTATTATTATTATTATTATTATATATATAGATATATATATATATATATATATATATATATATATATATATATATATATATATATATATATATATATATATATATATATATATATAGTGTCCCAAGCAAACCTTGACATAAGCGTTTAACATGGGAAAAACTGATTTTTGTGAATAAAAAGTGTCCGGCATAAAATTAATCCATGCTATTTAACATGATAATAGTACATTACCTCGTGTACCTTATTTAATATTAATTACATTATTATCATTGCGTAAATCAGAGTAAATTATAAATATCTGTCAATAAATATTTGTTTCAATATTTTATTCCGTAATATCAAAATATTTGCAATTGTCATTGTAGGTGAATGGTTAGGGTAGTTGACTGTGTTATGAGATGACGTTTAGAAGTTGAGGTTCGAATCTCCAAGACAGTTTTTTATTATTTTTTATTTATGAATTAATTACGAATTATATTAAAGATATTATGTATTACATATTATATTAATATGGATGAATTAGTTAAATAATTACAAATAAGTTTCTATCATGATATAATACTAATTTCAATGGAAGTAGTAATTATCAGTATGACACAAAAGCATAAGAATTTAAAATATAACACATACTTTTACAGTAAAAACACAAAACATACACATATTCATTTTATCGCAATCATGTTGTATTAATATTAAAAGAAAATATAATGCAGTTTTATTATATCAATGTTTTGATTATTGTAATCAATTTTTGTCATTGTTTAAAACCAATTATTTTATATTATGTACTTGGTGATAACAATGAATTGATTACAATAATCAAAACATTGATATCCATATTACTATAATACATAACATCTTTAATATTATTCGTAATTAATTCATAAATAAAAAAATAAAAAAAACTGTCTTGACGTAGATTCGAACCCCAACCTCTAAACGTCATCGCATGCCACAGTCCCGTACCCTAACCATTCACCGACAATGACAATTGCAAATATTTTGATATTACATAATAAAACAGTGAAACAAATATTTATTGACAGATATCTATTATTTTCTCTGATTTACGCAATAATAATGCAATTAATATTAAATAAGGTACACGGGGTAATGTACTATTATCATGTTAAATAGCATGGCTTAATTTTATGCCGGACACTTTTTATTCACAAAAATCAGTTTTCCCATGTTAAACGCCTATGTCAAGGTTTGCTTGGGACACACGGTATATATATATATATATATATATATATATATATATATATATATATATATATATATATATATATATAATGACGTTTTTTGTGATCTCGACTGATCAGTTAAGAAACAGTTAAATGGATAACGGTGTAGCAGTCAAGGAGATGGAATTTTTGAAATCAATACACTCTTTTAAGTTATTGCCAAGCTTTCGGAAAATAATTTATTCCTTCATCGGGGCACTATAAACAATATGACAACGATGTTACTTTACAAAATTGTACAAACAATGGTTACAAATTTATTATATTTAACTTACCACTTGTTGAGGTTAAGATGAAAGCATTACAGCCATGAAAATCGGATCTTCGTTGGACGGTCGAAATGTACTCATTTTAAATAAATATTTTAAATAATTTTTCAACACAGTTTTGATATTGTTTTAACAAAATGTACAGAATTTAGTGTTTTTATTTTTTGAGTCGAAAAGGTAAAAATTATTGTTAAAATTGATTAAAAATATACACAAAAAACTTTTTTTAAACCTAAACTTTTTTATACATGTGACTAGAAAATTTTTGCGACAACAAATGGCGTAACAAGTAAGTTGACGGATGTGCGGCCTTGATGGGAAAAGCGCGGCAATATTTGAAAAAAGGTGACGTTGGGTAAATGCAGAGGGATGGGTTTAGGGGATGACTGGTACTAAACGTACTATAGCATAAGTGATACAGACGTACCACACGTAAGGGGATAAAACTATTATCAGAATGAAAAACTTATTCAAAAGTTATACAAAGAATTACATCGCAAAGCAAGGTACATTTTTATAACAGTTGTGGGCTGTCATTCAATTGCAGGTCATTAAACTGTAAAATGTAATCATATAAGGTGCTGAGACCATTGACATCGGTTCTCTTATTCATTGTGCTGGGTTCTTTATTAATATGTACCATTTCTAAGAACTGCCTTTTGCTGAGGTTGTTTTCTTGTGCCAAGACAGTGGCGTTAGCAAAATCCATTTGATGTTTTTTATCGTGTACATGTAATGAAAGTGCAGATGAACCGGGTCGTAATCTACAGTCACTCTTATGTGACGTGATTATAGATTTTAAAGATCTAGATGTTTGGCCTACATACACCTCACTGCATTCCGTGCGCGGTATTTTATAAACTATGTTAGATTTATGTTCTGGGACGACCTTGTCCTTCACCCTGGAGAAAAGGGATCGCACAGTAAGCGATTGTTTGTTAGCTATTTTAACATAATCACTACGTAATACAGATAATAATTGACTAGCAACACATTCTTGTTTATAATGTTTATTTATTATGTCATTAATGTCATGTAGAATTTTGTTGAATATAGCCTAACTTACGAAAGTTTAACTGCTCTTAATTACTACAATCATTAATAAGAGAATAGAATTTACGATATTTAGTGTGACGTTTCATTGACAGATGAAACCAGTCTTATTTCCTTCAGTATAAATTCAGTATTTCTAGGAAGAGTATCTTAAGAATCGTTAGATAGAGTTAATTGTAAAGAGTAATATGTACAGCGAACTAATGTTGTACGAGGTAAATTACATTCGGTTGTCAATTTTCGATAAACAACATTATTACTTTCCACCATTGCTGCTGCATTATCATTTCTAAAACCGCGCATATTTTTAATGCTTAAACCAGTCTTATTTAAATATTCAACAATACCTCCTACAATAGTATCGCTTGCACCATCCTCTATTTCAATTTTTTTTTATTTGAATGAGTTCTAGGTACGTGGTTGCATTTTCTTGTATTGTTACTGTAGTAACGAACACATATACATAACATTTTATATAGGTACTGATAAGTCAGTAGTTTCATCTACTGAGTGATCCAGAATAATTGAAAGTTCCGCCTTGTTCTGATTTTCTGTTTACCGCATCGTTTTGATAGTGAAAAATAATGCCCTCCATCGCTCTCAATATATTTATTAACTCTTAACACTCTCAAAAACATTAATCAATTGTTCAGTAGAAATATCGTCTGTAGCATTTCTAATAGACTCTTGCCGGTCAAATAGCGTGTATAGCCGACGTGAATAAATTTTAATTTTTAAATATCCAAATAAAAAAAATCTAACGGTGTTAAATCCGGCGCACGGGATGGCCATCCGCTCCTACTGATAATCCTGTTACGAAAATGTGTACAATGAATAATGTGCAACGTGGAAGTGGTCTAGCATTGCAATAGTTGCGACGAGTGGCGTAGTAAGAAAATTAAAAAGATCATTTGGAGAAAAATCAGGTGCAATTAATCTTTACGACATTACTGTTTTAGAACCCAGCTCTCATTTGCAATATTCTGTATGTAATATGTTATCTGAAAAACACGATGGTGTTAGTATTTGTCATTGGTTGGAATGTTGGTTAAAAGACGGAGCGACCCGTCCAAATCAAATTATTTGTGATATGTCCTTTGCACTTGTTTCCGGGGTTGTGAAATCTTTTACTAATATGTCATCACTCACGCAATATACTAATTATTGTTACAACATTGTTATAAATGCTTCACACACTACAAGTTTAAATTGTTATATTCGGTGTGATGTAGCACATTTAATCAAATTAATAATTACGTGGTCCTGTTTTCTCCGAGGTACAAGTGTTAATAAACGTGTTAAGCATTTTTATGACACACTTAACACAAATAATTTTTCAAACAGATATTAATGCCATAGAAATTTTTTAACAGTATTATTTATTATATCACTTAGTGAAACTGAAGGCGAATTAAAAAATAAACCCGGTGAAATTTTAAAAAAATCTCAGTCTTAGTATTACAGATATTGAAAAGCATAGATATTTATGATACTGCCAGAATTGATGGAAATGTGTGGAAATATTCTCTGCAGAAAAGTCGCACACAATTTCTGCAAAATATCAATAATTTCAAAGATATTGATTATAACTTTTTCACGCAACATATTTGGAGAGTAGTTGATCGATTCCGTAATAGGGGAAGAGTTTGTAAGGGTAAATCAATTGGAAGAAGAACTATTCTGTCAAGAAGTTTTAGACAATGTACAAGTTTTAGCGAGACAATCGAGTAAAATTTTTGCTTTATGTTAATTATTAATATTTATTAATTAACGCAATTTTTACAGGTAAATCATATGGAACTTGTTAGAGAGCAACGAGAACATACAAATTAACTGTAGTGCAGGAGTTGCCATTAGACCACGAAGGCGATTGATGACATTTTAAATCTGACGTTTTTAAGCGATGAAGCATAGTTCCATTTATGTAAATTGTTAAAATTATCGTACATGATCTACGGAAAGTCTACACACATTTGTAGAAACAAGCTTACATCCGCAGCAAATTGGTGTCTGGGTGGCTATGTCCAGGAAACGGATTGTCGGACCCATGTTTTTATTTTTAATGAAACTGTTAACAAGGTTAATTTTAGAACCATTTATTAATCAATTACAAGATGATGAGCTAATACTACACTACTACAGCAACTACGACACTTTGATGGCTTTTTTAACTCCTCACAATACGCATTAAATATTTTATTTAAATCTAATACACTATCTGCGTGTGGTAGAATTCATGATATTACAGGAAATTGTCTAACCGTCTCATCCGTATTACAATTTTCAATAATACAATTTTCAATAATACAATAATTGATTCCGTCATTGAGTTACATAATATGTTACTATTGTTTATTAATTTGTTAATTAAATATCCATTATACATTCACAGGACAACAGTAACATATTATTAGGTAATGTTTCTGCTTCAAATATATTTTGCAATAATTGTGCTCTTAAATTATAACATTTTACATGAATGCCTTTGCAAATATATTCAATTATTTTTTTTTAATTCCGACTTGAACGGAAACATTCATTAAATATTTGAGAATCAAAATAAATTACTCAAAATATTTGAAGTAGTGCATCAATTCTGCATGTATTAGAAACTTTGAATTTCTGTTTCCCAATTTTGGTTGGTTTTAAAATATTTCCAATTTTTAGTAAACCAACAGTCTGCACATTTATAATATTATGTTGATTTTCTGCTATAGTTTCTGTATTTAAATAATTTTTTTTTTTGCGATTGTAACTTCCCCTTTCCAGTCTTCTTCTGCTAAATGTTATTCTTTTATATCACTATTTGATTACATTACTTTTATATGGAATTAACAAATTAATAAACAATAGTAACATATTGATTGTCCCATTCATAATGGTTTATTTGGACTTGTTAAACGATCCTGTACATCATCTAAAACTTCTTGACTCAGAATAGTTCTTCTTCCAGTTGATTTACCCTTCTTCCGCAAACACAATTTTAACAGTTTAATTTTAAAAGATATAAACAAACTGCATGTCAAAAATTTCAAAATTCGTAATGCCGCTGACTTTTCCAAATGTCAGTAATATGGGTAACATAATTTAACATCGCCGGTAAATTGATACTAATTTTTTTTCGTAGAAGGTTATTTTGCTCATAATCAGATCTTTTTCAAGTCACGTGACATTTAATCAGTTTGGTTCACTCTGTACAATTAGGCTATATGTTTCACTACCAATGGACACATTCAACAGATTTCCGTGGTCACTGAAAACCTGACCGGACGGTCACCGAACAAGTAGTTTTTGCTGAATGCGCTTTTTTAGATTGATTGAAAAGTACTGCACAGGTAATGGATAAAAATATTGGTTTATTTTCACTCGGAGAAGAAAATTCAGTAAATTTAAATATTATTATGGGACTAGTTGAAGAATTAGCAGAGCCTGTTGAGCAGGAAGAAATAAGAGCTGCTGCTGTTGTCAGAAATGCACATTATTACAAAAATATTGTACGTGAATATACTGACATTTTCGTATGTCCAGGCATGCAATTGAAGTAATAATTACATTTACTTGTAGGCCAGGCGCTAGAGGTTTTTTTAGGTAAATAATTAGAGGAAAGCTGTAAACGGCTTTAATCGCTTTATTTAAGCTCTGGAATAAACATATTAAGTTTCCCCCCTCGAAAGACCTGAGCGTTGCCCGCCATATTGGAAAAAAGGAGCAAACTTGGAGTTTTTCGCCAATATCTTCATTTATGTTAGCCTGAAAGTAAAAATATGTATTACCAATATAAAAAAAAATTGAATTCTCTACTAATATGGTCTTTTGTACTTTTTTGCTAAGACTTATAGTTTGGAAGCAAGCCCCGAGAAGTATGGTACACTGTTAGAAATAAAATGTTCCAGGATTTCCACCAAAATTTTGTGTTGATATTAACATTTTAATTCAATATAACATATATTATAATCTCAAATACTGCAAATATAGTTGAAAATTAAAAACGTTCTGACGCGCAGACGCACCTTACGAATCACGTGATATACAACATTGCACTTGTTTTTGTCGCATTATGCGGTTTTATATCTGCAGTTGACTATTGTGTTTGTGATTTGATATGGCGGATTCGAACAATTGTTTTATTTGTGAGCAGGCGTTATCTGACAGTGATACTGTTGTAGTGAAAGAGAAAGGACTAAAAACTTTGAGAGCATGTAGTGCAAAACGGAATGACAATAAATTGATTAAACTTACCGGATTAGGATCTGTGACTGTGCATGTGAAATGCCAAAAATCCTATACAAAAGAAAAAACATTGCTGCAGCGTTAAAATCCGGTGGATCAAAACGTGTTTCTTCTACTACTATAGTACGAAGGTCGACTGTGCCAGGATTCGATTTCAAAAATAAGTTCCTTCTTTGTACCGAAGATGCTTCGGAAGAATTTCGTACAAAACAGATAAAAAAATCTGCCGCAAAACGCAATCCAGTTCATTTGATTCACACTCTTGTATTTAAAAATAACCTTATTCAAACCGCAAAGAAACGAAATTATTCATGGGGCGCTGACATCTGTCTGCGAATTGGAAATGTGATTGATTTAGTTGCAGCTGAGGGCAGGTACCACGGCAAATGCATTAAGAAATAAAAACTTTTCCATTAGTGGAGAAAAGCGGCCGACCAGAAGACGAAGTTGTTACAGCAGCGATGGAATACATCAGTTCATATATCGAAGAAAATAGAGATGAATGCCAGTTTTCATTAAGTGAGATTCTCGAAGGGTTTAACGGCTACGTCCCCTCTGTAAAAACTATTTTAAAAAAAGCTCATGGAAAAATATGGTAGTGACATTATCATCACTAATGGACACAAGGAGCAGCTTATAATTTGTTTCCGCGATACCGGGTATAAAATATTGTCAGAAACTTGGTATGAAACACGAAACCAGGATGAGCAGGAGGAACGGATCAGGATTGTTAAGGCAGCAGCAGACATTATACGGGAAGACATGAGATCCACCGTGTATGATACAAGTACATATTCCTTGTCGAACGCGTTTTTGGAAAACGTCGAAACTGTCGTTCCTGAATCCCTCCAAGTTTTGCTAAATTCTGTTATCATGAAAAATAAAACTGGAAATTTGAAGAAGTGGAAAGTGAAGTGTGTATCTATTGCACATGCAATTATTGCTGCTGCTAGGCCAAGATCGTTTTTGTCTGCTTTACAAGTCGGTCTTGCAGCGATCTTGTGCAAAAAATATGGCTCTAGAGACCTGTTGAACCTATTGTCGGCCTTAGGATTTTTTGCTACGTATAAAGAAGCCAAACAATTGGAGATATCAGCTTTAGAACACCCGCAAAAGTCCGTAAGCCCCAATTCATTTTCGCAATTTGTGTTTGACAACGCCGATGTTTATACGATAGATGGATCCAATACCTTTCATGCGATGGGGGGGTTTCAGTGCGTAACTCCCTACAGCTCTGTTTCTTCGGGAAAAAAATTCTATGGTTAAAAGAGATTCCAAGTGCGTATGCTGTAGGACAGTTTGGCAATATTCCATTAATATCTTTTAAAAAAAACGAAAAATCGGGACTGGCAGACATAAAAATAGAAGATCTAAATGAAAAAAATCCAATCTCCAACGAAGTACAGATATTGCCTACTGATTTCCTGTGGATTTATGGGAAATGGAAAGATATGTTCGATATTCCAGGGTGGAATGGCATGATGGAACGAGTCACATCATTCGAGAGCTACTCGAAATCGCGTATATTGTGTCTTCCATTCGTCAATTCTCCTCCAAGCAACTATGACACGATATATACGGTGCTTCTCACCACAACCGAAAAATGCAAATCCTTAAGTCAAAGCTGCTGCTTCGTAACATTCGATCAGCCACTCTACATTAAGGCTAGAGATATAATAGCTTCCAACAGTGCAAACTCCGACCTAAGCAGCGTCATAGTCAGACTTGGGGGTTTCCATCTCTTAATGTCGTATATGGGGGCGATCGGATACATTATGGATGGAAGTGGATTACAAGAGTTATTCAGTGTCGTGTATGCTGCTGTATCCACTGAAAAAATGTTAGGCGGCCATGCTTATTCGAGAGCTGTAAGAGCACATATCTTGGCCCACCTGGCCTTGGCAAAAATTATATTATCTGCACTTCATTTAACCGTTGATGAAGAATCTGCACTACAAGAAGCAGTTTTGGATATCGGAAATCCTTCCTTCATAGATAAAATTGAAGCAGAGCCTTTCAACACCATTATAAGAAAATTCGCGAAAAAATTAAGTGAACTTCAATTGAATGGAGCGACGGCAAACTTTGGGTCCAATATTTTCATATGGTCACTCCAATAAAACAGTTTATCCAAGCTGAGAGATGTGGAGACTGGCATTTGCACTTGAAATGCATACAAAAAATGTTGCCATATCTACACGCTAGTGGCCATTTTTTGTATGCCAAATCCTGTCAATTATACCTTCAGGATATGTTTGATCTTGAATCCAGATTGTCTTCATTGGATTACGAACGATTCGTATCGAATGGGTTTTTTACGAGCCGACGCTCTGAGAAATTCTGGTGCGGGATATGGTCGGATATGACTATCGAGCAAACCCTCATGAGATCAATGCAGAGCACTGGTGGCTTGACTCGCGGAAGAGGTATCACAGATAGTGTACTCACCAAATGGATTCTTGTAGCACCAATTCTCCTGGATGTATCGGAACAAATTGAGGAATTTTGCGGAGTATCATTCGCTACTACAGAACAACATGTAGACGCTAGAGTTTCGCGTATATCAAGAGATGACGCAGACGTTCAAAGGTTTTCAGATTGGTTCCTGTCTCACGATCCCTTTTCAGTCGAAGTCAACATTATGTCACTCAGTACAAAAGTACAAGGAGACGAAAAAATTAACTGCTACAAAGCATTCGAGATCGGCACATCTTTAATGATAAATATAATTGGCCGCAGCTTCGATAACGTAAAGTTTCAGCGAAAGGGGAGAGTGATGCCTCTTCGGGCAGCTACCTCCAAAATCCGAATACACGACGAGGATATTGCTATCGATCCTGTGCTACTCTTTCAACGAATATCTATGGCTAAAAAATCTGATAACGAATTACAACAGTACTTCGAATTCGAATTGGCTCCCTATCCACTCTCTCTCTCTTCGAAGCATTAGGGATGCGAAAAACAAGAAAATCTGTTTTTTATGAATTATTCTCTCCTATATCCGATGAAGTAAATTTCGAAAATGTAATTCACGTTGTGAACGGTGGATTTCTTCTGCATCGTGTTGTATGGTATCAAAACGAAACGTTCTCTTCGATCAGGTCAAAGTACGTGGAATACGTTAAAATATATTACAAACAAAATAGCGTAATAGGTTTTGACGGGTATGAAGAAGCTGCCGCAGGTACTAAATCGTCGATTAAACAAGCATATTGCCGCCGATGTACTGTTCAATGAGTCGATGACAGCCACTATGCCACAAGAAACATTTCTATCCAACGATAAAAATAAAAGCCGGCTTATCTTGATGTTACGCGAAAAACTAGAAACAGCGAGATTCGTCGTGAAACAAGCTATCGAAGATGCGGACTGCCTTATTGTCAATACCGCGATTGTTATGTCACACGATTACGTTTGTGTTGTGGCAGTAGGCGAAGACATTGACCTGTTGGTGCTACTAACAGCACTAGCACCAGCCAGTGCAAACATTTACTTTATGGAACCGAGCAAAGGTAAAACGGACATGAGGATATAATTCCCCAAGCAGTTTTAAATTGTGTAGCGAAGTAAGAGATAACATATTGTTTTTACACGCGTTCAGTGGCTGCGACACCACTTCCGCATTGTTCAGACAGGGAAAATTAAAGTTCGTTAAGATATTGGAAAAAGACAGAAATTTGAAGACAACCATGCAGATTTTCAAGGACCCAGATGCGACTTCGGATGGAATTGATGCCGCAGGACAGCAGTTTATTACAGCTCTTTACGTAGCCAAGAGTGATCAAAACTCGTTAGATAACCTGAGATTCCAACTATATGCCAGGTCAATGTCTAAATCTTCTTTCAATCTGGCTTCTTTGCCACCTACTCAGGCAGCTGCACGTCAGCATTCCTTACGGACGTACCACCAAATCCAGCTGTGGTACGGCAACTACAAAACCCCGCTAGATTGGGGCTGGAAGAAGATCAAAGACGGCCTTCTTCCGATTACCTCAACTAAGGAACCAGCTTCGCCATCGCTCTTAACGTCCATATCCTGCAAGTACACAAAAGGATGTAAAGCGGCCTGCAGTTGCCGGAAAGTTGGGCTTCGATGTTCTGCCATTTGTTACAATTGTCGGGGACAATCGTGTACAAATATCGAAAACATTTTAGATGAACTCAGTGATGACACCGAAATTGACATTCAATTGGACCACTTCATATCCGACGACAATGAGATACTTTACGAGGCAACAAATGACGGCGAAATGGGCAGCAATATGAAAAAAGTAAGAAGACCGACCAAGAGAAAGAACTCTGCCGACCATCAACTTCGAAACGAAGAAAATTAACTTACAAGAACTAATTGTGGTGTGGAAAAGAGACAAAAAACTGTTAACTGGTAAGAAATATTGATATATTCACTGAAAAATTTGTTGGTTTTTGTTAAAATATTGAAACAGCGTCGTATTTAACATAAAAAAACGAAATACGGTGTGCGAAATCCGACGTTTCGTGCGGTTGCGCGAAAATAACACACCTCACGGATATTGCTTCCAAACTATAAGTCTTAGCAAAAAAGTCCAAAAAACCATTTTTGTAGAGAATTTAATTGTCTTTAATATTGTTAATAGGTATTTTTACTTTCAGGCGAATAAAAACGAAGATATTGGCGAAAAACTCCAAGTTTGCTCCTTTTTTCCAATATGGCGGCCAACGCTCAGGTCTTTCGAGGGGGATAACTTAATATCTTCATTCCAGACCTTAAATAAAGCGATTTAATCCATTTGCAGCTTTCCTCTAATTATTTCCCGAACACGTCCTTTTTTGGCTTCTAGCGCCTGGCCTATTGGTAAGACGCATGGGATTAATTTTTTTTATTAAATTTTAGATTCTTATCAATATTATTGGAAATCGATTGCTACAAATTGATGCTGTGATTCCTTTAGAAAAAAATCTGATGTGGCCAACACATGACCTCCCATCAATTCTATGTTTGAATAGAAAAAGTCTGTAATACCAAATTTTGGATTTATTTTGTTTTTCCTCGAAAATCTGTTAAGAGCTCCAAATTAAGTACCACTTTCGGTTTATCATATAAGTACAATCAAAATAATAACAAATTAATAAACAATAGTAACATATTGATTGTCCCATTCATAATGGTTTATTTGGACTTGTTAAACGATCCTGTACATCATCTAAAACTTCTTGACTCAGAATAGTTCTTCTTCCAGTTGATTTACCCTTCTTCCGCAAACACAATTTTAACAGTTTAATTTTAAAAGATATAAACAAACTGCATGTCAAAAATTTCAAAATTCGTAATTCCGCTGACTTTTCCAAATGTCAGTAATATGGGTAACATAATTTAACATCGCCGGTAAATTGATACTAATTTTTTTTCGTAGAAGGTTATTTTGCTCATAATCAGATCTTTTTCAAGTCACGTGACATTTAATCAGTTTGGTTCACTCTGTACAATTAGGCTATATGTTTCACTACCAATGGACACATTCAACAGATTTCCGTGGTCACTGAAAACCTGACCGGACGGTCACCGAACAAGTAGTTTTTGCTGAATGCGCTTTTTTAGATTGATTGAAAAGTACTGCACAGGTAATGGATAAAAATATTGGTTTATTTTCACTCGGAGAAGAAAATTCAGTAAATTTAAATATTATTATGGGACTAGTTGAAGAATTAGCAGAGCCTGTTGAGCAGGAAGAAATAAGAGCTGCTGCTGTTGTCAGAAATGCACATTATTACAAAAATATTGTACGTGAATATACTGACATTTTCGTATGTCCAGGCATGCAATTGAAGTAATAATTACATTTACTTGTAGGCCAGGCGCTAGAGGTTTTTTTAGGTAAATAATTAGAGGAAAGCTGTAAACGGCTTTAATCGCTTTATTTAAGCTCTGGAATAAACATATTAAGTTTCCCCCCTCGAAAGACCTGAGCGTTGCCCGCCATATTGGAAAAAAGGAGCAAACTTGGAGTTTTTCGCCAATATCTTCATTTATGTTAGCCTGAAAGTAAAAATATGTATTACCAATATAAAAAAAAATTGAATTCTCTACTAATATGGTCTTTTGTACTTTTTTGCTAAGACTTATAGTTTGGAAGCAAGCCCCGAGAAGTATGGTACACTGTTAGAAATAAAATGTTCCAGGATTTCCACCAAAATTTTGTGTTGATATTAACATTTTAATTCAATATAACATATATTATAATCTCAAATACTGCAAATATAGTTGAAAATTAAAAACGTTCTGACGCGCAGACGCACCTTACGAATCACGTGATATACAACATTGCACTTGTTTTTGTCGCATTATGCGGTTTTATATCTGCAGTTGACTATTGTGTTTGTGATTTGATATGGCGGATTCGAACAATTGTTTTATTTGTGAGCAGGCGTTATCTGACAGTGATACTGTTGTAGTGAAAGAGAAAGGACTAAAAACTTTGAGAGCATGTAGTGCAAAACGGAATGACAATAAATTGATTAAACTTACCGGATTAGGATCTGTGACTGTGCATGTGAAATGCCAAAAATCCTATACAAAAGAAAAAACATTGCTGCAGCGTTAAAATCCGGTGGATCAAAACGTGTTTCTTCTACTACTATAGTACGAAGGTCGACTGTGCCAGGATTCGATTTCAAAAATAAGTTCCTTCTTTGTACCGAAGATGCTTCGGAAGAATTTCGTACAAAACAGATAAAAAAATCTGCCGCAAAACGCAATCCAGTTCATTTGATTCACACTCTTGTATTTAAAAATAACCTTATTCAAACCGCAAAGAAACGAAATTATTCATGGGGCGCTGACATCTGTCTGCGAATTGGAAATGTGATTGATTTAGTTGCAGCTGAGGGCAGGTACCACGGCAAATGCATTAAGAAATAAAAACTTTTCCATTAGTGGAGAAAAGCGGCCGACCAGAAGACGAAGTTGTTACAGCAGCGATGGAATACATCAGTTCATATATCGAAGAAAATAGAGATGAATGCCAGTTTTCATTAAGTGAGATTCTCGAAGGGTTTAACGGCTACGTCCCCTCTGTAAAAACTATTTTAAAAAAAGCTCATGGAAAAATATGGTAGTGACATTATCATCACTAATGGACACAAGGAGCAGCTTATAATTTGTTTCCGCGATACCGGGTATAAAATATTGTCAGAAACTTGGTATGAAACACGAAACCAGGATGAGCAGGAGGAACGGATCAGGATTGTTAAGGCAGCAGCAGACATTATACGGGAAGACATGAGATCCACCGTGTATGATACAAGTACATATTCCTTGTCGAACGCGTTTTTGGAAAACGTCGAAACTGTCGTTCCTGAATCCCTCCAAGTTTTGCTAAATTCTGTTATCATGAAAAATAAAACTGGAAATTTGAAGAAGTGGAAAGTGAAGTGTGTATCTATTGCACATGCAATTATTGCTGCTGCTAGGCCAAGATCGTTTTTGTCTGCTTTACAAGTCGGTCTTGCAGCGATCTTGTGCAAAAAATATGGCTCTAGAGACCTGTTGAACCTATTGTCGGCCTTAGGATTTTTTGCTACGTATAAAGAAGCCAAACAATTGGAGATATCAGCTTTAGAACACCCGCAAAAGTCCGTAAGCCCCAATTCATTTTCGCAATTTGTGTTTGACAACGCCGATGTTTATACGATAGATGGATCCAATACCTTTCATGCGATGGGGGGGTTTCAGTGCGTAACTCCCTACAGCTCTGTTTCTTCGGGAAAAAAATTCTATGGTTAAAAGAGATTCCAAGTGCGTATGCTGTAGGACAGTTTGGCAATATTCCATTAATATCTTTTAAAAAAAACGAAAAATCGGGACTGGCAGACATAAAAATAGAAGATCTAAATGAAAAAAATCCAATCTCCAACGAAGTACAGATATTGCCTACTGATTTCCTGTGGATTTATGGGAAATGGAAAGATATGTTCGATATTCCAGGGTGGAATGGCATGATGGAACGAGTCACATCATTCGAGAGCTACTCGAAATCGCGTATATTGTGTCTTCCATTCGTCAATTCTCCTCCAAGCAACTATGACACGATATATACGGTGCTTCTCACCACAACCGAAAAATGCAAATCCTTAAGTCAAAGCTGCTGCTTCGTAACATTCGATCAGCCACTCTACATTAAGGCTAGAGATATAATAGCTTCCAACAGTGCAAACTCCGACCTAAGCAGCGTCATAGTCAGACTTGGGGGTTTCCATCTCTTAATGTCGTATATGGGGGCGATCGGATACATTATGGATGGAAGTGGATTACAAGAGTTATTCAGTGTCGTGTATGCTGCTGTATCCACTGAAAAAATGTTAGGCGGCCATGCTTATTCGAGAGCTGTAAGAGCACATATCTTGGCCCACCTGGCCTTGGCAAAAATTATATTATCTGCACTTCATTTAACCGTTGATGAAGAATCTGCACTACAAGAAGCAGTTTTGGATATCGGAAATCCTTCCTTCATAGATAAAATTGAAGCAGAGCCTTTCAACACCATTATAAGAAAATTCGCGAAAAAATTAAGTGAACTTCAATTGAATGGAGCGACGGCAAACTTTGGGTCCAATATTTTCATATGGTCACTCCAATAAAACAGTTTATCCAAGCTGAGAGATGTGGAGACTGGCATTTGCACTTGAAATGCATACAAAAAATGTTGCCATATCTACACGCTAGTGGCCATTTTTTGTATGCCAAATCCTGTCAATTATACCTTCAGGATATGTTTGATCTTGAATCCAGATTGTCTTCATTGGATTACGAACGATTCGTATCGAATGGGTTTTTTACGAGCCGACGCTCTGAGAAATTCTGGTGCGGGATATGGTCGGATATGACTATCGAGCAAACCCTCATGAGATCAATGCAGAGCACTGGTGGCTTGACTCGCGGAAGAGGTATCACAGATAGTGTACTCACCAAATGGATTCTTGTAGCACCAATTCTCCTGGATGTATCGGAACAAATTGAGGAATTTTGCGGAGTATCATTCGCTACTACAGAACAACATGTAGACGCTAGAGTTTCGCGTATATCAAGAGATGACGCAGACGTTCAAAGGTTTTCAGATTGGTTCCTGTCTCACGATCCCTTTTCAGTCGAAGTCAACATTATGTCACTCAGTACAAAAGTACAAGGAGACGAAAAAATTAACTGCTACAAAGCATTCGAGATCGGCACATCTTTAATGATAAATATAATTGGCCGCAGCTTCGATAACGTAAAGTTTCAGCGAAAGGGGAGAGTGATGCCTCTTCGGGCAGCTACCTCCAAAATCCGAATACACGACGAGGATATTGCTATCGATCCTGTGCTACTCTTTCAACGAATATCTATGGCTAAAAAATCTGATAACGAATTACAACAGTACTTCGAATTCGAATTGGCTCCCTATCCACTCTCTCTCTCTTCGAAGCATTAGGGATGCGAAAAACAAGAAAATCTGTTTTTTATGAATTATTCTCTCCTATATCCGATGAAGTAAATTTCGAAAATGTAATTCACGTTGTGAACGGTGGATTTCTTCTGCATCGTGTTGTATGGTATCAAAACGAAACGTTCTCTTCGATCAGGTCAAAGTACGTGGAATACGTTAAAATATATTACAAACAAAATAGCGTAATAGGTTTTGACGGGTATGAAGAAGCTGCCGCAGGTACTAAATCGTCGATTAAACAAGCATATTGCCGCCGATGTACTGTTCAATGAGTCGATGACAGCCACTATGCCACAAGAAACATTTCTATCCAACGATAAAAATAAAAGCCGGCTTATCTTGATGTTACGCGAAAAACTAGAAACAGCGAGATTCGTCGTGAAACAAGCTATCGAAGATGCGGACTGCCTTATTGTCAATACCGCGATTGTTATGTCACACGATTACGTTTGTGTTGTGGCAGTAGGCGAAGACATTGACCTGTTGGTGCTACTAACAGCACTAGCACCAGCCAGTGCAAACATTTACTTTATGGAACCGAGCAAAGGTAAAACGGACATGAGGATATAATTCCCCAAGCAGTTTTAAATTGTGTAGCGAAGTAAGAGATAACATATTGTTTTTACACGCGTTCAGTGGCTGCGACACCACTTCCGCATTGTTCAGACAGGGAAAATTAAAGTTCGTTAAGATATTGGAAAAAGACAGAAATTTGAAGACAACCATGCAGATTTTCAAGGACCCAGATGCGACTTCGGATGGAATTGATGCCGCAGGACAGCAGTTTATTACAGCTCTTTACGTAGCCAAGAGTGATCAAAACTCGTTAGATAACCTGAGATTCCAACTATATGCCAGGTCAATGTCTAAATCTTCTTTCAATCTGGCTTCTTTGCCACCTACTCAGGCAGCTGCACGTCAGCATTCCTTACGGACGTACCACCAAATCCAGCTGTGGTACGGCAACTACAAAACCCCGCTAGATTGGGGCTGGAAGAAGATCAAAGACGGCCTTCTTCCGATTACCTCAACTAAGGAACCAGCTTCGCCATCGCTCTTAACGTCCATATCCTGCAAGTACACAAAAGGATGTAAAGCGGCCTGCAGTTGCCGGAAAGTTGGGCTTCGATGTTCTGCCATTTGTTACAATTGTCGGGGACAATCGTGTACAAATATCGAAAACATTTTAGATGAACTCAGTGATGACACCGAAATTGACATTCAATTGGACCACTTCATATCCGACGACAATGAGATACTTTACGAGGCAACAAATGACGGCGAAATGGGCAGCAATATGAAAAAAGTAAGAAGACCGACCAAGAGAAAGAACTCTGCCGACCATCAACTTCGAAACGAAGAAAATTAACTTACAAGAACTAATTGTGGTGTGGAAAAGAGACAAAAAACTGTTAACTGGTAAGAAATATTGATATATTCACTGAAAAATTTGTTGGTTTTTGTTAAAATATTGAAACAGCGTCGTATTTAACATAAAAAAACGAAATACGGTGTGCGAAATCCGACGTTTCGTGCGGTTGCGCGAAAATAACACACCTCACGGATATTGCTTCCAAACTATAAGTCTTAGCAAAAAAGTCCAAAAAACCATTTTTGTAGAGAATTTAATTGTCTTTAATATTGTTAATAGGTATTTTTACTTTCAGGCGAATAAAAACGAAGATATTGGCGAAAAACTCCAAGTTTGCTCCTTTTTTCCAATATGGCGGCCAACGCTCAGGTCTTTCGAGGGGGATAACTTAATATCTTCATTCCAGACCTTAAATAAAGCGATTTAATCCATTTGCAGCTTTCCTCTAATTATTTCCCGAACACGTCCTTTTTTGGCTTCTAGCGCCTGGCCTATTGGTAAGACGCATGGGATTAATTTTTTTATTAAATTTTAGATTCTTATCAATATTATTGGAAATCGATTGCTACAAATTGATGCTGTGATTCCTTTAGAAAAAAATCTGATGTGGCCAACACATGACCTCCCATCAATTCTATGTTTGAATAGAAAAAGTCTGTAATACCAAATTTTGGATTTATTTTGTTTTTCCTCGAAAATCTGTTAAGAGCTCCAAATTAAGTACCACTTTCGGTTTATCATATAAGTACAATCAAAATCTAATGTTGTTTCAAATAAAACACGAGTTTTAAATACCAAATTTGAGAAGATTTGAATCATTTTTTGATATGTTTTTTTTTAAAATCTGTTTTTAGCTTCCCGTATAGTAGTTTATAAATTTTAGACAACATCTAGTATGTCGTTCTCATTAATATAAAAGTCTTAAATACCAAATTTGAAAAGTTTTGGATTGTATCAATTTAATTTTCAGAGCTTCAAATAAAGTATCACTTCCCGTTTATCAATTTTAGCCAAAATCTAATATGTTGCTTCTCTTTATATAAAAGTCTTAAATACTGAACTTGACAAGTTTTGGAATTATATCCTATTATATTTTTCACGCAAATCTGTTCAGAGCTTGAAGTAAAGTATTACTTCCGGTTTATCAAATTTAGAAGAAATCTAACATGTCCTCATTAATATAAAAATCTTAAATACCAAATTTGAAAAGTTTTGGAATATATCATAATATATTTTTCACGAAAATTTGTAGACAGCTTCAAGTAAAGTATCACTTCCGGTTTATCAATTTTAGAAAAATCTAACATGTCGTTTACATTCATATAGGAATCTTAAATACGAAATTTGAAAAGTTTTGGAATATATCATAATATATTTTATCACGAAAATCTGTTAAGAGCTTCAAGTAAAGTATCACTTCCGATTTATCAATTTTAGAAAAAATCTAACATGTTCCCATTAATATAAAAATCTTAAATACCAAATTTGAAAAGTTTTGGAATATATGTTTTTCACGAAAATCTATTGAGAACTTCAAATAAAGTATCATTTCCGGATTATCAATTTTAGCCAAAATTTAATATGTTGTTTTTTATATAGAAGTCTTAAATACTAAACTTTACAAGTTTTGGAGTATATCATAATATATTTTTCACGAAAATCTGTTCAGAGCTTCAAATAGAATGTCACTTCTGGTTTATTAATTTTAGCCAAGTCTTATATGTTGTTTCCCTTGATATAAAAGTTTTAAATGCTAAAATTAAAAAGTTTTGGATTATATTTTAATATAGTATTTCATTAAAAACTGTTATGGACATCAAGTAAACAGTCACTTCCGGTTATTCAATTTTACCCAAAATCTAATCAACTCTTTATATGAATGCAGAAAGCTTAAATGCGAAAAATAGATATATTTGGAAGTTTGTTACAAGAGTTATCGTAAACGCACGCACGCACGCACGCACGCACACACACACACCCTCACACACACACACACACACACACACACACACACACACACACACACACAAAACGTGCTGTCGGGACCCAAGTCGTGCTTATTTATTGAAAACTCACCATCGAATTTTTGGCACAATTACATTACTTCCCTTACCTACGGTATGACGGGAGGTAAAAAAATATTGTTTACTGTATGGACTTTGAGTAAACAAGAAAGCTTTTTAGATGTTGGTGACAGATTCGGTATATTAAGTGGCACCGGTCATTATATTTTCAAAGAAATTGTAAATACTATATAGTACATACAAAATATACGGTGGCCAAATATTGCAAATCAAGAATTATCTTCAAGGGTAAGTTAACGAAAAGTATGTTTATAAAACTTCTGTAAAGCTTAAATATTTAATTGCACATTAAAACATTGTATCAAGCATTATACAATTATGAAAGAGGAAAACCAATACATACAATGAACTCCAAGGTTATTAATGAACCATCCTGATTTGACATATCGGTGGTTCGTGTTGGTTATTATCATAAATAAAACTTGAATATGAGATTGAAGTACGTTACGTGGACCATCAAGCTTTTTTATTAAGAAAACAACATATAAATAAAACTCTTTAAATAATGAAATACTTTAATGAACAATTTATTGCTCTAGACTTTTACTTTCCACCATTTTTACAACACTCACTGCTCAGTTGTACAGATAACGGCAACAGCTTTTCTTACAATTTTTAATACAAAACATATATGGCATGGCATATATTCGATAGTTCGCCACAACGTGGATTAAAACGTCAACTTTTCATATTTGTTTGCTAGTAGCCGCCACAAATTGAGTAGACAGTGTTAACATTTTCAAGTAACGTGCATCATACATTTCATAACCTGCCTGGAATAACAATGCATTAAATTCAAAATTGCATTACCATAAATTTAAATTGTAATAAATAAAACTTACCGTTTTAATTATTTTGACAAAGTAAACCTGGGCGCATTGTTTCTTGTTTCATAATTTTTTAGTTGAAATTTTAACTTCACAGATTCTTATTCTTTCTTAACTAACACAGCTATAGCTATAAATTTCTTTTCTTTCTAGTCTTATCACCTAGAGAAAGGATAAAAATCCACAATTAGAAGTAATATTTCAACACAAAGAATTTACCATTTTAAGGTTATCTGTCAGTTATGAAAGCATGACTACCACCTCTAGAACATGAAAGGCGCCAAAAACAGTACGTTTATAGATTTTCTAAACGTCGTGTTTTTAGTGATAAACAGTGCTTTTATAGAAACATAAGAACACCGAAATAGAAAAAGAACGTTATTACCCGGAGTAATAAGCGCAATAGGTGGTGCACATATACATATGAAACAACCAGTCCGAAATGGTATTGACTATTACAATAGATATGAACACATTCCATTTTATTACAAGTTAAAACTTTGTTGTCAGAAATATTTACAATTTTAAGTATGTTGTTTGACTCATAATATTTTTTAAATTTCATAAATTATACTTAATTATTTTATTCCAGGCACATGTGACCATCATTTAAAATTTATTGATATATTTATTGGGATGCCGGGACGCATGCATGATGCACGTGTTTTTAGAAACAGTCCTCTTGGCAGATGTAGTATGACGGGGGTTGTCAAATGATGTACGCCACAATACAAATGAACTAAATTCTTCTATTCAAATAACACTCTGGTTGATACAAAATAAATATGATGCTAAGTACGTAATGTGAATAACAATAATAGTAATAGTTCGTGGAAGTCACTAACACTGTAGCACTCGCGCGGTGTAGTGTGTGTAGGTGTCTGTCTGTGTGTCAATCAACTGACGTCCGCCTCGTGTGACTGCCCCAGTTCGACTGACTCGACGCTAGCCACCGAAAACTGTTCATCGCCCCGCGCGAACAAGTCATTCAGTCTCTCGCAACAACTTCACACTATACACAGGGTCGCGCACATACCACATTCCTCCCCCACGAAATGAGAGGTATTAGTCTCTGTAGCGAGCAGGCAGTTTCCTGTTGCGCGGAGGGTTTCTTCTTGGCGTTGGAGACTGCGGATGTTGCTGCTCTTCGAATTCCTCTGCAACTTCTTCAACTTCTTCGTCGCCTGAATAATACACATTCGTAACTTCATCAAGTTGGGGACTTGACGGTGTCTCTGTTGACAGCTCACTTTCTTTTGATGTTATATTAGGAAATGTACTGCCAGTTTCCTGCACGTTGGATGATTCTTTTGGTAATTCCTGATATAACTCCCTGGAAATAACTGATCTTCGTTTGCGCATTTGGTCCGAATGTTTTCGACGTGGAGTGCCGTCAATATTAACGGTGTATGACAATGGTCCATTTTGCTTAACGATCTGTCCTGAGACAGAGCCTTTTCCAAGAGGGTTATTCACCCATACGTTTTCTCCCTCCGTAAATTTTTGCTGTGGAACCGCTGTGCGATCATGATTTTGTTTTTGAATAATTTGCTCATATTCCATATTCTTTGTCACATCTGGTTTTAAAAGATCAAAACGCGATCTAAGATGACGCCCAAACATTAATTGACTAGGTGTTCTGTTTGTAGATCTTCTAACGGTATTCCGGTAAGAGAACAGAAATTGCGAAAGCCTCTGGGATTGGTTTAACGTTTGATCACTAGCGCGCATTCTCTCTTTAAATGTTCGTACCGTGCGTTCGGCCAGGCCGTTTGATTTGGGATGGTACGGTGTTACTTTGATGTGAGTTATCCCATTTTCTTTACAAAATATTTCAAATTCGTTTGAAATAAGCTGCGGGCCATTATCGGTCACCAGAAATTTAGGTAAACCGAAACGCGCAAAAATTGTGCGAAGTGCCTCTACCGTGGTACTTGATGTGATGTTTTTCATTGGTATAATTTCTATCCAACGGGTATATGAGTCTATTAATATCATCCACATTTTACCTTCGAAAAGCCCCGCGAAGTCTAAATGAAGGCGGGACCATGGTTCTGGTGATATGCCCCAGGGATGCAACAGTGATTTTCTTTCATTTTGCCTCGATTGTTGACAAGAATCACATGTTTCAATTTCGTGAATAATGTCAGTATTCATTCTTGGCCAATATACATGGAGTTTTGCTAATGATTCCATAGCTGTTATTCCCGGATGGCCGTCGTGTAACATAGCCAGCACCTCTGACTGTAGACTAGTAGGTATACAAATGCGTCCTTTCCATAAGAGAATGTCCTCTTCATAGGATAATTCTGCTCGCTTCTCGTAGTAGGGAATGAGGTCATCGTGAATACTTTTCTTATCGGGCCAATAATTCTGGCCATATCTGATAATTTTTGAAAGAGTTTGATCATTCGAAGTTTCTATTTTTAGTTGCCGTTTACTTATCGGCAATTTTCGAACTCTTAAATGTAGCAACCGATCATGATTTGGTAATCCTATTGGCTCTATTCGTGTTTGTAAAGGAAGCCTAGAGAGTGAATCCGCAGGACAATTTTCTTTGCCGGGTTGGTAATAGACATCAAAATTGTAGCTATTCAATGTCATAGCCCATCTCAATAATCTGTTGCTTGCAATCTTTGGGGTTTGTCGGTTTTCTCCAAAAATATATTCCAATGGCTTGTGGTCTGTAATAAGAGCGAAACGTCTGCCATATAAATATTGGTGGAATTTTGTAACAGCGTAAACTAATCCCAATGCTTCTTTATCTATAGTAGAATAGCGTCGTTCCACGTCGCTAAAAGAACGTGAGGCGAAAGCAATCGGTTTTAAAGTTCCATCAGGGAATCGGTGTGACAGAACTGCGCCCGCACCCACATTGCTGGCATCACTAGTTACAACCAAGGGCTTGTTAGGGTCGTAATGAACTAAAGTGTCGTTTGAAGTCAGGTGTCGCTTCAGATTTTCAAATATCTCGGACCACTGCCAGGTTGCATTCTTTTTTAGATGACGATGTAAGGGAACGCATTTTACATGCAGATTTTCTATGAATCTTCCGTAGTAGGTAATAGTGCCAAGAAACGAGCGTAACTGAGTAGTGTTCTGGGGTATTGGCATATGTTTGATGGCCTCAATGTGCTCTTCAGTTGGGTGTAAACCATTTTCATCGATTTTGTGTCCCAAGTATGTTACGCTACTTTTAAGCCAATCGCATTTTGATTTTTGAGTTTTTAGTCCAGCAGCTTGCAAACGTCGTAGGACCTCGCTTAGTCTCTGGGCATGTGTTATTAAATCTGGAGCTGTCACCAGTATATCATCAAGATAGCAAACCACACCATCTATTCCGGCAAGTATTTGATCCATGGTCCGTTGAAATAAGGCCGGAGCGAAACTAATACCAAATGGTAAACGCCGGTATGTGAAATACCCCATGTGTGTAGCGATAACCAGAAATTTACGCGAGTCCGGATGGACTTCCATTTGTAGGTAAGCGTCTTTCAAATCTATTTTTGAGAAATATTTGCCTCCAGAAAGTTTTGCAGTAATGTCCTCAAATCGCGGCAATGGGTAGTCATCTATCTGGACATGTTTATTTATGGTTACCTTAAAATCTGCGCAAATTCTCAATTTTCCACTTGACTTCATAGCCACTACTATGGGAGACGCCCATGAAATTTGAGTATTAGTTGTATCCACGGGCTCTAAAACACCTTCCTGAAGTAATCTAGTAAGTTCTGCAGAGACCTGCTCTTGTAGTGCAAGCGGAACGCTTCTTGGACGAAAACTCTTTGGCATAACGTCATCACTTATATAGATTTTGGCTTGATGGCCTTTTAAAGTGCCTAAACAATCTTTAAAAAGTTCCTCATAATCCTTCAAAACATCGTCGATTAAATCTTGTCCCGACTTTTTGTGTATATCATTTCCTCCCCTTTTAAATTTATTTAGGACTGCACTGTCTTCATGGTTATACTCTTTTTCTTTTACTTGATATACTCTTGCGCCTGAAGGTAGAGGTAATTTAAAAGCCAAACACCAATCTAAACCGAAAAGGGGTATGTCTTCATTTTTTGTAATATAAATAGGTAAATGCAATTTTTCTTTAAATGCTTTTACTTTTACAATAGATTTTCCCAACATGCTTATTGGGCTATCGCCATATGCTACTAGGTCAGCTGCTTTTGTTAATGACGGTTTACCCAATTTTTCCCATGTTATTTTTCCTATTACAGCATGTACAGAGCCAGGATCGTAGAGCATATCAATATTTTCATTATTTATTTTAACCGATAACATCACTTTACTGGACGAGCCAACTTTTCGTATATTTGATATGGCTGGGTTAAAAATATTTTTTTCTGATTCTGTTCCACTTTCGTTATCTGAAAAATCGTCGCTTTCATCGTCGCTTTGGTCTTGAACACAACGCGTGAAATGTTTCGATTTATTGTCACTTTTCATTGTTTGTGCTGATTGTTTTATAATCGCGTTTCCTGACGTAACACAAACGCGCACAAAATGATTTTCTTCGCCACACCCACTACACTTTTTCCCGAACGCCGGACAGTTTTTTTGTTTGTGTTTTGAGTCTCCGCAATAAAGACAGTCTGTGTGTGGATGTAATTCGCGAATTTTTGTTTTATGGCTACTAGAAGAAACACTGCTTTTATTTGATTTCTTTACACGATTTACATAATTGTCTGTTTTCTGGGCATTTGTTTGTAAACAAGTCAATTGTTTAGTTTGTATAGATGCTTGCTCTAGAAGAGTAGCCGTAGCTTCCACTTCTTCGAACGTTGTGGCATTTGTTGAATGTTCTCGAATGATTTTCTCTTGCCACTCACGATTATTTATACCGAAAATCAATTGATCGCGCATTCTTTCGTTTAAGTTCGTACCGAAACTACAGTCTCCTGCTAAAGCACGTAATCGGTTTACATATTCAGTCACAGATTCACTCGCGTTCCGAAAACAACCAGAAAAGTTTATTCTTTCCGCGAAAATATACACTTTCTTCCCATAAAACTTATTTAGCACTTCAATCAATTGTACATAAGTCTTTGTTGTTAATCTATCTGGTTTAAAATGATCCGCTAGAATCTTAAAAACATGTGCACCTACTTTTGACAGAAGTAAATTTCTTCTTACAATTGCATTAGCATCTGTCATTAGTCCATGCATTTCAAGTTCCAATTCAAATCTCTGTAAATAATAGTCCCAATGTTCTGTTTCAGCTTCAAAACTGTTGAATCGAAAATGTTTGTATGGATCGTTTTCGTTTTCCCCCATTCTTGTAGCCTGGTTCGATATTTCTCGTCGCCAAAATGTAGTATGACGGGGGTTGTCAAATGATGTACGCCACAATACAAATGAACTAAATTCTTCTATTCAAATAACACTCTGGTTGATACAAAATAAATATGATGCTAAGTACGTAATGTGAATAACAATAATAGTAATAGTTCGTGGAAGTCACTAACACTGTAGCACTCGCGCGGTGTGGTGTGTGTAGGTGTCTGTCTGTGTGTCAATCAACTGACGTCCGCCTCGTGTGACTGCCCCAGTTCGACTGACTCGACGCTAGCCACCGAAAACTGTTCATCGCCCCGCGCGAACAAGTCATTCAGTCTCTCGCAACAACTTCACACTATACACAGGGTCGCGCACATACCACAGCAGAGAACTTCAAGAAGAAAATAATAATTCTCACGTACTCGGAGACTCTGCTTATCTGTTGCTCCCAAATTTATTAACACCCTTTCGAGATAAAGCTATTTAACTCCGAGATAAATTAATTTTAATAATAAATTGAGCTCAATACGTTCAACAATTGAGCGAGCTTTTGGCTTAGTAAAAGGCAAATTTAGAAGGCTAAAATACTTAGATTGTAGTGATTTAAATTTCGCAAATAATATAATAGTCAGCTGCTGTGTTTTGAGCAATTTTTTAATAGATAATAATGACGTTGATATTGAGGTCAATATTACAGAAGATAATTGTGAACATGGACAGCAAGAAATATTACCCGATAATAATGTGCGTAACGCTGGCAATGCAAAAAGAGAATCTATATGTTTAAATTTATTAATGTAGTTGTGTAAAATTAGATAACCAAATAATTGTAATAATTTGTTCTAAATAAATAAATAAATAAATAAATAAATAGTCTTATATGTATTGACTTATTTCTTTATACATTTTCCTTGTAAATAATGCTTTTGAAAGTCAAAAAGCAGAAAGTTTAAAGTTTTATGGTTGTATAAAAATAAAATCAGATATAATTTTGTCGTATAATTTATTCAAATATCACAAAATCTAATCACATATTGATCAGTCTCAATGTAACTTTGTGTATTAAAGAAAAAATATTACTTCAAGATATTACTTATATTTGAATGAACTAAACCTAAATCGCACCGATTGACTTTTAAACATTACTTAAACCGACTTTTTTAATAATTGTTCTTGTTTTTCGTTTTAAAATAACTTGTGGCGTACTTCAAACAGGTGTTGATAAATTTTGTATTGACATTTCATAAGTTTCTTCTTCCTTAGAAGTCTATTGTTATGCAGAAGCCTCTTCTTCTCCAGAAGCACGGTGTAGTATCTATAGGTGAGAGCACGAGATGCATTGACATGGCTAAGTAACTGGGAAACAAAATGGCGCTAACGCGACCCGTTACCATTTGACAAAAAATGTTTTGCTACAAGATGCACAACAGAGTATGGATCAAATAAAGAGGAATTTAGTCTTTTTAAGGTGCCAAAATGTGCAATTTAGCGGCAGCCAGCTACACTATAATCACAGAAACAGGTGCTAAAATAAATTTCTGATTGAAAGGTGTCAATGTCAAGTGCATTTGACATATGTTTTATAATTTTACTGGAAGTCACCTGGAAGTATAGAAACATTTTTGTATGGAATTTGTACAAAATACATACATAGAACTGACAAAAGATAAAAGGTAATGATTGAAAATATAGAATATTATGCGTTATATATGAATAATTTAATATTTCAAATATTTTGTGTAAAAACCGGGTCGCAACAAAACCCGACATCTAGCGGCATGCTGTATGAACTAGCCCAGTTAGTTAGCCATTCTTCGTAATGCATTGGAATACGTCGTGCACTCACCTATAGATACTACACCGTGTCCAGAAGCAACTTGTTTTGCGGAAATCAAATTATTCTTTTCTACTAATATGGACTTTGGTAGACTGGAAATTAAATTATTATTATTATTGAGGAAGAATAAAGTATTTGATTTATTCCATATTATTCCATTGTTAACCTCAACTTTATTAACGTTTGATATACCTAAAAAGATACTAAATTAAGTTTTAAAATCAAAGAAATTCTCAGTCTAACCTTCTACGTTCTCTTGAAAATTTATTTCTGTTCCTTTTTCTTCGTCATGGCTTTTAACAATTTGTGTGCTGTAGTTGGGATCTTAAAATAATAATTTAAATTATGCATTAAAAATATTATGTAAAATAGTACTGCAGAAACTAAACCTTAAATAATAATTTTGAAATTCTAACTTACTGTATAAATAATAATTATGTTCTACAGGCGCAGAGATAATATATATAAAATTATCGACATAATCTTTCTTGTAAGCCATATTACATGACATCATGATATTCATTTTAGCACGCGAAACAAGTGACCACCATTTGACGGTACTTTTTTGCGGTCAGATAGTCGGTGACTATTCAGTGAGCGGTCTCTAGTGAACAGTGCATTCAGCAGAAAAATGGTGAACATGTTCAGCGACCACATGCCTGCTGAATGCGCCCAATGTCTTTCGTTAAGGTTAAACGGAACCCCTAGTGGCGCGCGTTCAAACGTTGATCAAAACGCTGACAAATGAATTTAATTATTTTAACAACAAAATTATAAAAATTATATTTTTTTTTTGTTAAAATGATGAAAAAGATAGTTTTTGTTTATTGTTAAAAATGTGACATATATGATAGTTTCAGTAAAATTATAGATATATTTGCAAATATATTTAATATTTAAATTTTAATTAATTACTCAAAAACCAAACCAACGATTTAAATTTTTTGTATATTATGTGTAAATATCCCACTGACCCACATATAAAATTTAATTACAATTGAACACGACAATTTTGTATAATTTTAAAAAAGTGTAATTTTTGGCACAAAAGCTGATATAAAAATTAATATTTCAAAAACAAAACCAACAATTTTTTAAATTTTTGTTTATGTTATGTAGGGTAGCGCGCTCTATCCACATATTTTTTTTAAACAAATTTGATCACAACAGTTTTTTTGTTACAAGGCAAAATTTGACAAAAATAAGACATTTATAACTTTTTCTTTGAAACGTAAATGAAAATTGCAATCATACAATTTTTACTACAAAATATATTTTGTTATCTTCATCATAGAGATTTTTTAAAGTTTAATACTGTTTCTGGTACTTGTAAAAAAATTATTACAAAGTCACAGAAATTTTCATAATTGTTGTGCAGATATCAGGCGCCACGAGTAGCCAAGTGTGGAGTAGCGGTACTACTAATACTATATTACCGACCATTTTGTTCCTATATTGCCGCGAAGAAAAAGTTACTTTAAATCCGTATTATTACCAGATTTAAAATGTTTATGAAAAGTGAAACAGTATTTATGCATAAATCATGATTGCAGTTACACACATTACATTATAATATTAGCTATATATTGTTCTCCAATACTATGTATAAAATTATAATTTTTATGAAAGATTTTTTCTAAACTAGTGTTTTTTACTCCTTGGTCCCAATTAAATATGTAATGCACAAGACTGTTTTTATAACGCAACGTTCCGGCACCTATTTTCGAAGATATTTCCGATTATATCAATTTTTTTTTAATTGTTTACTATTTTTTTTAATTGTAAAATATAAATGGCACGAACGATATATTTACAAATTACATGTTATGTACTGTTCTATTTTTGCCAATAAAAAAGTTCACAAAATGTGCGTTCCGGCACGTTTTTATTTTATACAAAAAAAGCCGTAATACACGTATTTCCATATAAAGTTGTATCCCGACTTACGCGAAATCGACATAAGCGATTTTTGTCGGATCCACCTATTGCGTAACTTCGGATTATTCCCTACTGTATTCAGTTTCACCCCTAATTTCAGGGAATTGTTTACAACATAATTTCCTCGTAGGTACCGAAAATTCATGAGGGGTAATTTATCCTTCCTAATAATTTTTTTTTAGTTTGTCGTGCTGAGTGTACATCACTGGTAGAGCAACTCGCTTATTACAAACTTGTTTTTATATTTATCGTTTTATTCTGTTGCTGACACTATGGGTGACAATTTATCTTATTTTGCATCTCGCAAATTAAGTAAACGAGGTCAAAATTTCGTGAAGACAAGATAACTATAACATGCTATTAAACGATGTACTATACAAATAATATAAAGTAATACACGTACATTTTTGTGGCTACCATAATACCTCTCGCTGTTATGTATCTTCTGACTACCATAGATAAGGGAGATATAGAGATCGTGAATAAATCATATATCGATATCTTTGACGATTTTTTTTTATGTAGATATATATTTATTTTTATTCTTAAATAAATGAAAACGCAATATGCTTAAATTTTCCTATATTAATTTTGCAAAATATTTACTTAAAATGATTATTTTATCCCGACCGACGCCAAATATTTCGAATTTTAAATGGCACAAAATTGGCCCCTGTGGTGCACTCTCCACGCTAGCAATGAGTGCCCGTGAGGTATTTTATTTAAATTTATTTATTTATTATTTTATTTTGTACAAATTAATTCTATATGTAAGAGAAATAAATTTGGAAGTCAGGATGCAATTACAAACAATATATTTTGGGCTTTTAATACAATACAGTCGGAAGTCTTAAGTCGGTTTTCTATATTCTATATTTGTCAAACTCGTAATGTACATAACAACCATATCTATGGTAACTACTTAACAATATTATACTATTACAATTCGGCCTCTCCTGACAAATAGTCGTCTATATATATATATATATATATATATATACATATATATATATATATATATATATATATATATATATATATATATATATATATATATATATATATATCTATCTATATTTATCATTCATATTTTTGAAGCTCGAGAATATTCGAACGCATAATAATAATGTACTCAAAAGGTTCAGGCGACCGCATGTAATTAAATACGTCACGACTTGTTTGTTTACGTAGCCCGGCCGCTACCGCGATTGCGTCATCGCTATAAATAGACACTCGCTCATTGCTGCGACGACGGCGGGTGTTCCACGTTACAATATTGAATATATGAGTATGGTTTGTTCGAAGATATTTCGTTATGGCTTTAACTTACTAAGCCTGTGGTGAACCGCACACAGTAGGAGATTATACCTGTTGGCGCTCAGGGTAGGATTGCAAAATATTTAAATTCGGAAATCCCTAATCTCTGTGCACATTACGTATTTCAGATTTACTTGAAATAATAATGAATTCACAAAATTAAATTAAGTCTTTGACTATTATTAGATATATAAGATGAGAAGAATCGTCCTTGACTGGTATTAATACATATTAGGGAAAATAAGATACCAAAGGCATACCTAGTGAGTAGGTATATAAATGAGTTTTCAAAAATTTATCCAATTGAATTAATTTGGGGGCAATTAAAATATAAGACGGAACAATACATCACCGACTGTAAGTGACGATGTTATCGAACTAATAATAAGTGAAATGAACAATATAACACTAGAAATTTGGGCTAACAGTGTGCGTCATGTGATTGATATAGAAAATCAATATATTGATATTAATAATATTAGCAAAGATTTTATTATAAATATTCAAGACTCAAGGGACGATAGTGAAATGGATTGAGATTGTAACAATGATATTGTCGAATAATTACATATGTATATCAGTGTAATATATATTTATTTTTATGTATGGCACTATTGTTTAATTGCATTATTTAATTAAATGATGAATTGTTATACAATGATACTTTTATGTAACATTTTTTTTTTGCTTCATTATCATTAATAATATTTGTACAAAATTCTCTGTTTCATTATTAAAAATAAAATTAAATTAGGAAATATTGAATACATACCTGTCTTTCCACCCCTATAAATGAAGCTTAAATCCCTAACAATAGACCCGCTGAGAGGGCCATAACGAAGTATCTTCGAACAAACTATACTAACATTGATTTTATATACTTAGTATATAAAATCAATGGTACTAATAACAAACTTGGAGAGAGGTAATATGCTGGCCACATCAGATATTTACAAAGATGAGAAAAAAGTGGATGCCCTGTCATTTGTTTTATTTACTGTGAGCGAATATTTTTTAATACAAATTTTTATTATTTTTTAATGAAAAATCGAAATAAATTGAATTGTAATCTATGTAATCCAAATGAATTTATTTTATTAAATTTTTTTTATTTTGACCTGCTCTTGTTTAATAATTATGCTATTTTTTCCACTTATATTATGACTATTTGACAATAACAATATGTTATTTGTTGTTGTTATCAACAAGCTATATCCCCATTTTATATGTTACATTTAATAATTTTTGGTTTTTATACTTCACAATTTGAATTTTCACCATTTATAAAATCCCATATTCGCACCTGACTTACAACACCTTGTATATTTAAACAAAAAAAAATTTTCATGTCATTTATACCATTGTGTAACGAAAATAAGTAATCAATAATATTATGTAATACCATGACATAAGGATTTGTAACGTTTCTTTCAACCCTCATTTCATTGTGTGTTACAAATACAACCCAAAGATCCTACTTTACTGAATTAATATGTAGAAACTCCGGCCAAATATTTACAGAAACATCGGTTTTTCACCGAAAGAATTGCTTTGCAAAAGGTTGCGAATCAACAATTAGTCAATTTGTTTTTGTGACTCATAGAATGCAAACTGTGATTCAAGTGAGCTGGCGTATTGTACGGGCAGGTTATTATGTTGAACAAAGATAGAACCATGTTAGTACACAGGTGTACTAAAAGGAGAAAACCGAATAATGACCTACGTTTCTTGAAAAGTAGAGGGAGAAGTTGCGAATGCAGTGTTGAATCACAAAACTATATTTCTGAATTCCTATCTCCACCGGAAATAAATAGATATTTTATTTATTGTTAAATACTGTAACGTTCAAAGTATTTAGGATGTTACTTTTATTTTATTAATATTTGAAATAAATACTCATATGAAAAACATTTGTAAAATCACATTCAATATGCCAGCCAATCGAGAGTTCGTGAGGAATTTTTGCAAGGGATAAAAAGATTGTTAGGTACGATACGGTGACGCAACTAGAATTGGAAATATTCTGAGAAATAGTTGATACTTCGCCATCACCGCTTTGAATATAATACACCAATAATGTTTTCAACAGCAGCATAATTAACAAAAATAAATAGGTATAGGTTCGGAAATGAAACGTAAATTGAAATAATATCTACAATTTGAAATTTTTAAGTTGATTAGTTTTATAACAATAATATTTTTACTGTTATGTTCGTTTCACGGAGAAATTCGCAATTTGCATTTTTTTAATACTACTTATAAACATAAACTATTGATGTACTTTTAAAGTAAAGATATTAAATTATTGCAAAGTAATATAAAATAAAATTGAACAATATGTGGAAGATATTTATTTAATGACGATAAAGTATGTATCTATTTTTGTACATTTTTTATATTTCTAAAATCTATTGTTTTGATTTCAACATTTTTAAAATTTGAAGGAATAAAAATTATTACTTGGGTATTCTTTGAATTTTGGTTTGTGTCTTGGATATAAGTATGGCAATTACCCAACAGTTGCGACTAGCAAATATAAAGGTTTCTTCTATATCGACTTGCTTCAAAATAAACCACACTAGCGCTCGCCTCGGACTTGAAATAAATTACTCAAGGGTCACAGTTAACGTTAATGTTAAACGGAACCCCTAGTGGCGCGCGTTAAAATGTTCGCCAGAACGCAAAAAAAATAATAATTATTTTAACAGCATAATTATAAAAAATATTTTTTTTTTGTTAAAATCATGAAGATAGTTTATGTTTATTGTTCGACATGCGACATAAATAAAATGGTAAGATAGGCAAATATTTGTAGTACCTATACAAATATAAGACCGATTAACTTTTTTTTTAGGTTAAATGAACATAAATATTGAAAAACTGATAAATACATGTGAAAAATACATGTTTATTTAAATTTTGTCTTTATACCTTGCTGTGAGACTGATATGTGTGTATATACTGGTGTCCAAAATAGTTTATATTTTACAATACAATAATAAATATTTTTAAATTTTTGTGTGTGCTTCGTTAGATAATGATTTACTATTCCTTTATTTTCCTCCATATAAGACTAGGCAGTGAATTCTAAGTTTTTAATTATAATTTTACATTGTATATCAATATTTAAGAAAGAAGTAGGTACCTAGTTTAAAATAAAGTTTTACGCCCAGTTAATCAGTAATTGTTATTATTACCGAAAACTTATTACATGTATCAATACAAATACAACAGATAAGAATTCGATCATGCAATCATCACACTTAAAAAATACACTAGAAATATGCATATGCTATTTTCATTGATTTTCTAAAGGCTTTACAATCGATGTCTTATTCTATTCTCTGGGATAAAATTTATCATTTAGGCGAAAGTGGTAAAAATACTAACCAATTAAACAAATTAAAGGTTCATTTATTAACAAATTGCACAAATTATGGGACTTCCAAATTATCAAGAGATGGCGCTGACAACAAATACAAATGTCAAACTCATGACTTAAGGTACACTTTTCGCTGGGTCTTAGGGTACGAACACACCAAACGCGCTTTACTGAGCGCTTTGTAAGTTACATAGTACTAGATGAAACATTGAGCGAAGCGTTTAAGTTACCATGTTCACACCGAATTTAAAGCGCTAAAGTGGTTTTGACAAAGTTAAATCACAAGCTATTGTGGTTGAAAATTACGCAAAAGGCGCAAGTGGGTTCACAAATTTAATAAATAAATAAGTAAATATGTATGTACTTCCGTCGGAGAATTTCATCATCTGTACAGAGACCCATGGATTTATCCAGATAAATTTTATGAATATCTGCACACTTAGTCTTTGTAATAAATGTACATTCTTGTGACCAAAATGTTTTGTATTTCATGGGGCTTCCTTTGAAAACACTGCACTTATATGTTCTTCCATTACAAGATACTAGGAAAAAAAAATTGCAACTTCAGACACGGTTTCTGTTATGCAGCTAAGCGTTAAAAACCAACACTGTTCGTTAATGAACGCTAAGCATATCATATTCATAGGCGCTTCACATCGCATAGATGGCCAATTTGTACACTACGCCAAAAAGCAGTTGGTTTGTTAATAACGCCAACCAGCTTAGCACTATGCAACATGCGAAGCGCTAAGTAAAGCGCGCTTGGTGTTCGGTAGAGTTTAGTTTAAAGTTTCCCGTAGTTGTAGTTTTAGTGATAGTTTTATTTATATTTTCAGTTAATATGGATAATTAGTAAGTAGTTATAGGTTAACAGTATTGTAGTTTAGGACAAAGATGCAATCTTAGTTTCTTATTTTTATGGGCCCTAGATTTACAGCTATAAACGGCACATGTTTTCCTATTTTTAGTAGGTTTTTTGGGTAAAAACTCCATCACAACATTAACCTCTAATAAATTGTATTTCTCTTCAATTATTACTTATAAATTTTAATTGAAACAGGAACTTACCTTTTATATTAGCGATTATTTGTATATTCTATTTAAAATAAAACAAGTATTTTCACTTTTAGTAGTTTTTACAGTGAAAATGTCATTATATAAACCTAGAATAAATGGAATTTCTTCTAATTTTAACAGTATTTTTTATATTTTATTAAAATAGAACAATTATAGCGCTGTGAAAACTTTATTTCAATGTTTAATCCAAAAATGTAAATGGTCCAAATGTAAACAATTATGTACATTACGTTTAGTTCAGAATTCTGCCGCTAGTACCGTTTTCTTATTTTGGAAGCCCAATAAATGCAAATCGCGCGTTATATTGTGACACAAATGAAGGCTACTCACCTGTGCCGCACTTAAGTTGATGCACCTGTAACTCACGGGTATACGGCGGGAGCAGAGGTCATGGATCGAATAATAATTTGGTGGTATAGTGTCCCCCACCTAAACAAAAAAATGACAGGCCAATGCATGTGCAATTTTTTTATCAATATTACCAATTTATTCTGCGGGCGCCAACACCTTAAAAGGGTAACCTCGAGAGGTGTTCTCGAAAGAAGGAACACAGAACAAATATAATAAAAAATTTAATTTTGAAATAAAATTACAACATAAAAAAATAATTTAGAATTGATAATAAACTTGAAATTTTATATAAAACTAATACCTAAATGGCGGCAGCACCGGGAGTCCGTTAGCTACTGTTACGGATTTAGTGTGGTGGTAGGGACCGAACCCTTGGCTTAGACGTTGGGCGGGAACCTGGTAGACATCGACGGAAGCTGAACAGGTCCGTGGCTGCAAGAGCGAAACGGTGAGGCTAACTTCTGTCGCTGGTTCGGTGTAAATATTACCCTGCAGTGGTGTAGGAATTAAGCGGCTATCAACGAGGCTTGGACTGGCTACCGGCTTTGTAGTTCGGCGGAACTAAAGCCCTTGATTGGTTCGTCTAGCGAAGATTGATCTGAAGCCCCTCAATCCGGAACCAAGGGTCAGCCACCAACCACCAAAGCCACTCTTGTCCCTAAAAAAATACTCCGCAGTAACTCGTACTTAGGAGGAACAGCACGGCCTAAAGAGCCTGAGTACTTTATAAACAGTTATACAATAATTACAGACTCCAATTTCGATCACATTAAAAAGTATGCGTTTTAAAATAATTGAATTTAATTTTGTCCACATTTTGTCATTCCACCCTTGGAATCAATGAATGTAAAGCAGGTGAAATTATATTTGTCACAGTAATTATTTTGCGTAAGATTATTTTTATTAAATTTATTATGTAATTAGCTATTTAGGTACGTAACCGATGCTGTTGGATAAAAACTGCATTTAATAATACTGGTATTCACGTATTTTATTTCAGTTTATTTCTAGATTTCAGTGTGAGAACATCGATATAATAGTGATTGATTTGTGTAGTGATTCAGGTGAGAGAGTTAATCTAGCATGTGTATGATTGTGAGTTGAGTCTTACACAAACTTTTAGTCCACGATAGCAAGAGTAATGCAGATACGGATTTATATGATTATTCTCTTACTTTACTGCGTTGTCCTTTATCCTTATCCTTGTTGATTGATCGTACCCGGTAGAGCCTCCAGAAGTGATAAGAGTGCTATAAGGGTAACCAGGAATGCGATCTATGTGTCCACGATTGCTAGCCTCGTGGGTTTTCGCTGATTGACCGCGGGGTAACGGCAGGGATGGTTTTATCCTGGTTTTGTAACTATGCCCCTAAGGCCGAAGTAAAGCCACTACGGTTGATCAGCACCTGAGCGGAATTCTGGTTAGGGTAGCTCCCTATTCCCAGGGGTGGTAATGGCAAGGTTGGTTGTGTAACCATATTTTGGTGCCGGCATAAAACACACTGCTCAGAGGTGGTAATGGCGGGTACAGTTGAGTATATGTACGCGTAAGTCCGGGGCCACACAGCTATTGAGTAGCAGGTATGCGTTTCGCATAAGGCGACTTATTCCATTTTCCCTGTTCTATTGGACTTTGTTGCATACGTGTGTTATTTCCCGTGTGATTTCTCAATACATTCCTTTGTGGTGGATGCGCGTGTATTTTGTGAATGATTACCTCCTCACTGAGTATTTCTCATGTGTTAATTCTTTTGCAGAAATAATCACGGCGTGGAGGAGGATTCCGCGTGACCGGGTTCGACCAGGCGACGGTCATCTAGATTTGTAATTTTTTGTATTAATACTGTATATACTGGTTTGGGAGATAAATGTGTTTTAATATGCTTAATTTTAGCGCTAACATTTAATCGTCATTTATAATATTTCAGAAGTGGGATCAGAACATTTTTAACTTGGTTACGTTTATGTTTAGCCGGATTACGAAACTGGAACAACATTACAATATGGCGTTACCTAACATCAGTCCTCAATTTCAGTATGTACGTTCACTTTACGCGCTATGCATAAATAGGACGAAATAACTACCATCATGTATGTGACATCTCGCTTGAGAGGGTATGCAGAAATATGGTATAAAGCGCTGCAAGGAATAAATCATTCTAGGGAGGCATGGAAGGCTATGTTGTTGATGGCATTTCCATCACAGGAAAATTATTTTCAGTTGCTTCAAGAAATGATTGCTCGCAACAAGAAACCGGATGAACCCATGTTGCAATACTATTATTAGAAGCTGGCGCTACTCAACACTTGCTCTTATCAGGGAATGCAAGAAGCCGCAGTCTCTTTTATTATTTTTGAAGACGATCGAGGATAAATTAGCGACACGAAACCTTTCTACTCCCCTTAACCGCGAATTACATCGTACTTTTCAGAAGAACAAGTGGCCTTACTATACTACGCAGCAACACAACAATGGAATGATGAACGTTCGTTGTTTTATTTGTGGAAAATTGGGACATACACGCTCACATTATGACAACAAACGGCAACGAGTATCGAATTGTGCAGGACGAAATGGAGGCGAATTCAGTGGAAGTAGGAACCAGCGACCACAACATCGTCAACATCAGCATGTTCAACGTGAATAAGAGCCACAACCTCAACTGCCAGAAAAGAACATTTTAACAACTTCTGCGGAGGTAAGCGGTAATTGTAAATTTTTTATAGATGTTAAAGTTAATGGTACGGGAGTCTAAGCGTACGTCGATATGGGGTCCACTTGCATAAATATGAAGGAATCCGTAGCACAACAACTAGAATTACCATTCAACAAAAACAAGACAGTTACTCTGCGTGGTTTCGGGAATGGATGGTTATGACTTTAAGCGAAACTGGAGTTCACAAGTTGACAATTGACGAAGTAGAACTGGATGTAGTATTCAACATAGTACCGGACATAGTTCAATCCATACCCATCATTGTTGGACAGCTTTTCACAGAATCATCAGAAGTAGTTGTGTACAAGGATTCAAATCGGCTAAGATTTTTCAGGAAAAACGACTGATCATCCAGTGGAATCGAAGCGACACCCCGTAAGAAGGCTAACATCTGGGCCAAACATGCAACTGTTATACTACCAAGATATGTAGGACACGTGATCTGCCATGTAGAAGACAAAGGAGAACTTTTTGTGTATTTAAGTGTACGAACACCTGAAGGAAACGAGCACGTATTCCCGCCAACAATTGTAGTAGCAGACAAGGATATGGAATGTGTTCTACCAGTCTTGAACTGATCACATGCGGAATTAACAATTCAGAAGGATAAAATTATAACAATAGGATGGAAGTGTCAATCTGATAATACAGAAGCGCAGAAAATGAAGGAATTTACGTAGGATGAACTACACGTGGAAACGGATATAAGTGAGGATCAACGCGAACAACTGGTACGTGTGCTAAAGGAATATAGAGAATGTTTTGCAAAAACTGTGAAGGATATTCGATGCACGAACGCAACCGAAGTGGATATTTTACTGACTGATGATACACTCATTATTTACAGGCCATATAGATTGTCAATTCCAGAGAGAAAACGCGTTCAGGGAATAGTACAAGAGCTTCTTGATCGACATTATACGCGAATCCACTTCACCCTTTTCAGCACTGATTCTTCTAGTGAAGAAAAAGAACGGAGAAGCGCAAATGTGTATAGACTACAGGCATTTAAACAAAGTACCAGTAAAAGACCGATACACCTTTCCACGAATGGATGATCAATTGCAAGGAGCGAAGTACTTCACAATTTTAGATATGACGTCAGGATATTACCAGATACCTATCGCGGAGAGCTCGAAGTACAAAACTGCGTTTGTCACACCGGACTGACATTACGAGTTTAATCGTCTCCCTTTTGGATTATCTAATGGACCATCAGTTTTTCAGAGGCTAGTCAACAAAGTTCTAGGATCATGGCGTAACGCCATCGCCATGGTTTACTTAGATGACATCATCTGCCCATCTTCATTTAGAGAGGGAATTCAGCGACGGACGACACTATTTGACATTTTTAGGACAAACAACTTTCTTTTTCAGAGCAGCATCATTTATTAAGGATTTCAGATTGATCGAGAAGGAGTTCGACCTGGAAAGGAGAAAATAAAAGCCGTCACCGGATTTCAAGTACCGAGGAATGTGCATCAAGTAAGATAGATTGTAGGACTTACAAGTTATTTTCGACACTTTATTAAAGATTAATCGTACTCTTCCCACGCAAATCGACCTGCACGCGATACAATATTCTGTTGTTGTAACTCATCCTCTACCCATAACCTTTCTTGCTGACTAAATCTTGAACCAAAACTATTCTGTCTATGAGCAATAGTGAAACACCACAATTCTGTAACCTCTTCTATCTCTGTCGTTAGTTAACACAGCAACCTTTAAATTTCCTTTTCTAGGGTTATCTGGATCGTTATCAAAACGAAAATAAATCTTTTCATCATTTGCAATATCAGAATCAAACGCAGTAGCAAACATACCGAGAAAGAATGCAGGGAAAAAGCGATCCTTACCAACCGAGTGCAAGAAAGATGGACATTGATCCAAGAAAGACTCAAACCTTTCTACGAACTCTTGGCAATTTCCGTTTAACAAGCTTCTAATCAGTCCAATATTTTCACCATTATTATGCATAAAACACCTCTACTTACTACGACCAGATAAACCGCTAACGCCAGGAGCTTCTAGCATGGACTGCGGGTCACCAGAGCCACCGTCACCTCTATTAGGAATAGGTACCTTGTCTAACTCGGAAAACAACCCTTCTGCCAGCTTGCCATAATCAACACCACTCTTCATACCAGTTCTACCAACTGTTTTTATAATAATATAATTAATCCAGCAAGCATGCGTTTGATTGGGACTCTACCATTCGAAAAAACAGCAGCCTTTTTATGCTCATTAAAGCGATTGCACCTCCAAATATCCATAGTAATTGATCTAGCTTGGGCACTTAACTCAGGATTCTCCAATATCACATTTGAAAACGAGGAAAGAAGGAGTGCATAATCGTGATGTGAAAGTATTTTATCCGCTGGTACTGAAACTTCTTCGTAACACCAACGCCTCACTATATCTTGAACTGTATCAAGAAAACTCCAACGTATCAAACCATTAAGAAGTGAATATACTCCTTGATCTTTTTCTGACAACTTAAGCAACAGTTCACGTTTCGCTGGATCATCCATTTTATACAGGCAAAAATCCAAAACGGTAGCACGATTATGGTTACATTGAATAGTGGACAAAGTAGTAATCGCATTAATAATTTCTTTTTCTCTTTCTTGCAGGTTTAAACGGTTATAGAAATACTCCACTCCCTCGCTCCATTTGAGATCTACAACCTCCCGGAAACCACCTACGTTACTGTATTCTTTTAATGCTCCAGATTCTCTGTCAATCCAAAAGCTGAATGCAGGATCGTAACTTCCCATAGAGTCTAGCAAATCGTTTCTTATATACTTGTCATCTACAGGATTACCGTCTATGTCTACTACACCAGGAGAGACTCTACCTTTGTAAGACTCAAATTGCTCTTGAAAAAGCGGATGAATTTTATCTACCACACAATACCTACAAGCCATATTATATCTAGAAAATGGGTTTTCTATTCCATTTATACTTTCTTCAGTCAGCCTCTGTCCTAGGGTAGCATTATTTAATTTTATACCTGACCAACAACTCTCATCGCGAAATATGTTGTATAAGAATTGTAACTCATTATCTTCTAAATATTCTACCTGTTCAATATAGGTTTTCACCCATCTTTCAATAGCTAAACGCCTTCCAGCAGCAGTGTTAGAATCCGAATGTTCAACAACATTTTGTAACTTATTAAGTACCGCAGCATGACGATCTGTCTTCCTTGGCATTTTACCCTCCTATTGAATGTTTTATGTAAAAGGGGTATTATACAAACACCAAAATGGATTGCAACATAAAAATTACTAGAATAATGAATTCAAGAACTTTATATGAGCTTATCAATAATATTGTTGATAACATCAACTTACTCGCTCGTGTCAATTTCTATATACCTAGAATTAATTCCAAGCATCGAACTCTTTTTAAGTTTAAAATGGCGAAATGTATTTATGAACTAAGATCATTGATCCATCGCTTATGATTTTATTATAATACAATTCACTCGCCGCATTATTCCATTGATTTATTTTCAAATTCTTTAGCAATAATCAAAAACTAACTAGCTACTTTTTGTCCAATTGATTTTTTTTTTCACGAATATATCTTTTATCAACAAACTAACTATTTATCTATTTCTGTATATGTAAATGTTTATTATTCATGTTTTATTCATTTTTATGCTACTGCTTTTCGATAATTTTGTATTTTTATTTGTAATAATTTTTTAAACCCTCAGTAACTGGGACTTTGTCCTGTTGAGTGGTTTCAAATAAATAAATAAATAAATAACATGACTGCAATAAAAATACTAAATATCTAGGCAACGGACAGAATAAAAAACACAAATCGCTCTCACCAACCTATTAATTCTACCAAAAATTTCCATTAATGGAAATTGTCATGTTAAAGCAGGCAATTGAAGCACTTTTTCGTTCGCCACCTTGCCGCTGCGCGCTCGTAAGCGAATTTGTAACTCGTGCTAGAATACATTGCCTTGTGTAACTTAGGTTTTAATATGCTATTATTTACATTGGAAGTAATTTTATTTCGTTTATAAAACCGGCCATTAGAAATGTATCTAAAGTGAATAAAGCAATCTATGGATTAAAACAAGCAAGACTAATATGAAAAGAAAAATGAGATAATTTATAATAGGGTTAGTACTTTATGCACCAGACAACATAATCGAAAAGAAAGAGAAATTAAAACATCATATAGGCAGAATATATACTAACGATGCTGAGTAAATTAAAAATAGAATAGTATAAGACAGTAAACACTAGGGCTGTCTCATCCAGCATGGGGATCTGGAGAACTATAAAAGTTAAGAAGTCGGTTAAATTAGATAAAATTCCTCATTCCCATTAGGAGTCCATTTAAGCAATCACTAGTTATGGGCGAAAATGTAAATTTTTAGTTTTTTATTTTTGCAAAAAAGTTGCAAGTATGAAACAATACTGAATTTTAGATTGCATTTCTTTTATGATGCCAATTATATTTTTATTTAAAAAAATTGAGCATCCCCACTCGGAAGAGCTTTAAAAATGCCCTAAAGATGTGCAAAACAAAATCCAGTATTATTACATACTGGTAACAGTATATACATTTAAACATTAAAAAGTTTTTTCTCGGCCATGTTATTTATTATATACAATGAAACATGGGAATCTCAATAAAAAGACGCGAAGTCGAATAAATTAAACAATTAGGATACGAGTTATGTAATATATTGTTTATCAGGAAAAATGTAATTTTGCATTCTTTTTTTTGTAAATAATTTTCAAATATGAAATAATACTGGATTTTGTTTTGCACATATTTAGGGCATTTTCAAAGCTCTTCTGAGTGGGGACGCTTAATTATTTAAAACAAGAATTGGATTCTTCTTTTCATTTGTATAACTTTCTATTATATTATGGCCATCCATATGAGAAATACAAACTAAAATTCAGTATTGTTTCATACTTGCATATAACTTGCATATATATATATATATATATATATATATATATATATATATATATATATATATATATATATATATATATATACACGAGAGCAAGGTGAAAAGTTCTCAGCTTGGCAGTGAAGGCTGTATTTTTAGGTTCAAAAATGTATTTATTTTTCTACATAGTCCCCCATAAGCTCAATGAACTTTATCAAACGTCTTTCCAATAAATGGATTCTATCCCTGAAGTGCGATTCCGCAAGGCCTGCAAAATACCCATCTGCTTCTATCACTGCTTTATTTGAATTTTTATTTGAGTCAAAACGCTTACCACCCACTTTTATTTTAAATTTGAGCATAGGTGGAAGCCAAACCTAGTGTATAAGGTAGAAGTTCCAACAATTTGTAAACTCTGTGTCATGAAAACCAAAAGGATCGCCATAAACCGCTTAAACGCCCATATACTATAAAAATATAATGAAACAGTTTAGTACGGTGTTCCGCAAACTACCTTAAGTTTGTCATAATACCTGCAATTCCGAGAGCTGGATTAAAGCAAAAATTTAAATATCTTATGGGACAATACGCTTATGTAATCTATAATCTTACCTAAAAACGCAAAGATACGTATTACAAAAATAGGAAATTATTATTGCTGTATTGTTATGGTTCAAAGTTAAGTAAATTAGCCTGGATTAACTTAGCCAATTTTGAGTATCCTAATACTAAAAGGTTAAGGCCCCCCAAAATTCATCACGACGATCGGGAAATTTTTGAACAAAGCTACAACTGAAATGATTCCAGCGATTTGGATGGAATTTGCTTTAAATAGTAGAGAATAAATCAACTTAGTGCCTTTGATATGTCTCTTATTTTTACTGTGCATAGTTTTTGTGGAAAAAATTATTAACTGGTCAAAATTCTTACATTAAAACAACGGATCGCAGTGTTCTGTAATGATGTCAAATGTACAAAATCAGAGAATACAGGCTAATTATTTGAATTGAGTATGCATGAAAATTTTTAAGAAGACAGTCTGAAAAAGTTATGTGTCATTTGGATCCATTTTAAATACATTAAATTTATTGTATTTGATTATTTTAAATAAAAATTATTTATTTTTGTACCTCTCTGCTTATTATTTATTATTATTATTATTATTATTATTATTATTATTATTTTAATAAATATTTTCCTATATCTGACTTCATTCATTTCATATTAATTATGTATTTTATAACAAAATTACATTTTTTTACAATAAAATTAATTTATTATTATTTTTATCTCTATTTATCATATTACATAGTTTTAAACAATATTATACAATTTTGTATGAATAAAATTTAAACTGTTCCACACATTTTGGAATATATCGCCAATATGACTTATTATACATCAAAACGGACTGCTTTTTACCTATCTATGACTTGAAACGATTATCATATATTTTAAATCACGCATTTGCTACTTAAAAAGCCGTTTTACATCCTTAATACTAAAAGGTTAGATTCACTATAGTTATATAGTTTCTTTAATCACGACGATCGCCCAACTTTAGACAAGGCTACAGCTTAAACGGTGAGACTGATTTTCGTGAAATTTGTGTCAAATTGTAGGAAATGATTGGCTTCAGGGCCCTTCTAATGGGACGAATTTCTGTAGGATGCATAGTTTTCGAGTAAAAAATTATTAAACTTAAAATTAAACAATGGATCGTAGAATACATTTAAAAATTTAGAAGATAAAAATGCTGTCATGTGTAAAATTTGGCATGATGTCAATGTCAATAATGACAAATTATGAATGTCGTATGGGTTGTCGACCATTTGAATGCTAAATATAAATAAATATATTGTGTAAAATTGAAAAAAAGAATATGAATTAAACGAGGTAGTTATACATAATGAATTTAAGAAATATTTATTGTTAATTTAGATTTTATTTGGTAAATAGATTTTACGAAATGTCAGAAGTTACTAAAAACTACGAAAACGTTGATAAAGACTAGAAGAGTTTCACAATCGAACGAAGAATACATGTATAAAATTAAAAAGATAAATACGGTCTTCTGTCACATTTGAAATGTTAATGACAAATTTAAACTACAGAAAATAGTCAGTTTAAATTTGAAGAAAAGAATGTAAGAATTAAACAACGTAAGGTACGCTATGAATGTAAGATATGTTTATTCTTATTTTATAATTTATTTTGTAAATAGTTTGTTGAAAATGTTCGAGGTTATTAAGCGACGAAATGGACGAGAAATGTAGGAAAAATATCAACGACAAGAATGGGAGGACAGTGTACAGTGTACAGAGAGAATGTCAAGGATTGTTTTCTGTGCCGGTCAGTGTATTAATTTAAGATATGTTTATTTATATTTTATTTTGTAAATAGATTTTACAAAACTGACAAAAAGAAACTGGTAGTATTTGGGCTGGCGGTCAAGCGTACTTTATTCGCACAGCTTTACCCGTACGTTCTAAACCTAAACCGTACACAAATAACGGAGTGTGTGGGGCTCTTCAGGGAAGATTGCGTGGGTAGTTTGGGTGGCCATGTTGCGTGGGCAGTTTGGGTGGGCATGTTGCGCGGGTAGTTTGGGTGGGCATGTTGCGTGGGTAGTTTGGGTGGGCATGTTGCGTGGGTAGTTTGGTTGGGCATGTTGCGTGGGTAGTTTGGGTGGGCATGTTGCGTGGGTAGTTTGGGTGGGCAGTTTGGGTGGGCATGTTGCGTGAGTAGTTTGGGTGGGCATGTTGCGTGGGTATTTTGGGTGGGCATGTTGCGTGGGTAGTTTGGGTGAGCATGTTGCGTGGGTAGTTTAGGTGGACATGTTGCGGGAGCAATTTGGGTGGACATGTTGCGTGGGTAGTTTGGGTGGGCATGTTGCGTGGGCAGTTTGGGTGGGTAAGTTGCGTGGGTAGTTTGGGTAGACATGTTGCGTGGGTAATTTGGGTGGGCATGTTGCGTGGGCAGTTTGGGTGGGCATGTTGCGTGGGTAGTTTGGGTGGGCATGTTGCGTGGGCAGTTTGGGTGGGCATATTGCGTGGGTAGTTTGGGTGGGCATGTTGCGTGAATAGTTTGGGTAGGCATGTTGCGTGGGCAGTTTGGGTGGGCATGTTGCGTGGGTAGTTTAAATGGGCATGTTGCGTGGGTAGTATGGGTGGGCATGTTGCGTTGGCAGTTTGGGTGGGCATGTTGCGTGGGTAGTTTGGGTGGGCATGTTGCGTGGGTAATTTGGGTGGGCATGTTGCGTGGGCATGTTGCGTGGGCAGTTTGAGTGGGCATGTTGCGTGGGCAGTTTGGGTGGGCATGTTGCGTGGGCAGTTTGGGTGGGCATGTTGCGTGGGTAGTATGGATGGGCATGTTGCGTGGGCACTTTGGGTGGGCATGTTGCGTGCGTAGTTTGGGTGGGCATGTTGCGTGGGCAGTTGGGGTTGGCATGTTGCGTGGGTAGTATGGGTGGGCATGTTGCGTGGGCAGTTTGGGTGGGCATGTTGCGTGAGCAGTTTGGGTGGGCATGTTGCGTGGGCATGTTGCGTGGGCAGTTTGCGTGGGCATGTTGCGTGGGCTGTTTGAGTGGGCATATTGCGTGGACAGTTTTGGTGGGCATGTTGCGTGGGCAATTTGGGTGGGCATGTTGCGTGGGCAGTTTGAGTGGGCATGTTGCGTGGGTAGTTTGGGTGGGCATGTTGCGTGGGCAGTTTGGGTGGGCATGTTGCGTGAGTAGTTTGGGTGGGCATGTTGCGTGGGTAGTTTGGGTGGGCATGTTGCGTGGGTAGTTTGGGTGAGCATGTTGCGTGGGTAGTTTAGGTGGGCATGTTGCAGGGGCAATTTGGGTGGACATGTTGCGTGGGTAGTTTGGGTGGGCATGTTGCGTGGGCAGTTTGGGTGGGTATGTTGCGTGGATAGTTTGGGTGGACATGTTGCGTGGGTAATTTCGGTGGGCATGTTGCGTGGGCAGTTTGGGTGGGTAGTTTGGGTGGGCATGTTGCGTGGGTAGTTTGGGTGAGCATGTTGCGTGGGCAGTTTGGGTGGGCATATTGCGTGGGTAGTTTGGGTGGGCATGTTGCGTGGGCAGTTTGGGTGGGCATGTTGCGTGGGTAGTTTGGGTGGGCATGTTGCGTGGGCAGTTTGGGTGGGTATGTTGCGTGGATAGTTTGGGTGGACATGTTGCGTGGGTAATTTCGGTGGGCATGTTGCGTGGGCAGTTTGGGTGGGTAGTTTGGGTGGGCATGTTGCGTGGGTAGTTTGGGTGAGCATGTTGCGTGGGCAGTTTGGGTGGGCATATTGCGTGGGTAGTTTGGGTGGGCATATTGCGTGGACAGTTTTGGTGGGCATGTTGCGTGGGCAATTTGGGTGGGCATGTTGCGTGGGCAGTTTGAGTGGGCATGTTGCGTGGGTAGTTTGGGTGGGCATGTTGCGTGGGCAGTTTGGGTGGACATGTTGCGTGGGTAGTTTGGGTGGGCATGTTGCGTGGGCAGTTTGGGTGGGTATGTTGCGTGGATAGTTTGGGTGGACATGTTGCGTGGGTAATTTCGGTGGGCATGTTGCGTGGGCAGTTTGGGTGGGTAGTTTGGGTGGGCATGTTGCGTGGGTAGTTTGGGTGAGCATGTTGCGTGGGCAGTTTGGGTGGGCATATTGCGTGGGTAGTTTGGGTGGGCATGTTGCGTGAATAGTTTGGGTAGGCATGTTGCGTGGGCAGTTTGGGTGGGCATGTTGCGTGGGTAGTTTAAATGGGCATGTTGCGTGGGTAGTATGGGTGGGCATGTTGCGTTGGCAGTTTGGGTGGGCATGTTGCGTGGGTAGTTTGGGTGGGCATGTTGCGTGGGTAATTTGGATGGGCATGTTGCGTGGGCATGTTGCGTGGGCAGTTTGGGTGGGCATATTGCGTGGATAGTTTGGGTGGGCATGTTGCGTGGGTAATTTGGGTGGGCATGTTGCGTGGGCAGTTTGGGTGGGCAGTTTGAGTGGGCATTTTGCGTAGGCAGTTTAAGTGGGCATGTTGCGTGGGCAGTTTGAGTGGGCATGTTGCGTGGGAAGTTTGGGTGGGCATGTTGCGTGGGCAGTTTGAGTGGGCATGTTGCGTGGGCATCATAAACCACTATCAGCGGAACCCTAGGGAAAACTCAGCGAAGCCGAGGTTACGCTAGTCCTAATACTAAAAGGTCAAGCCCCCCAAAATTCATCACGACGATCGGGAAATTTTTGAACAAAGCTACAACTGAAATGGTTCCAGCGATTTGGATGGAATTTGCTTTAAATAGTAGAGAATAAATCAACTTGGTGCCTTTCATATGTCTCTTATTTTTACTGTGCATAGTTTTGTGGAAAAAATTATTAACTGGTCAAAATTCTTACATTAAAACAATGGATCGCAGTGTTCTGTAATGATATCAAATGTACAAAATCAGAGAATACAGGCTAATTATTTGAATTGAGTAGGCATGAAAACTTTTAAGAAGACAGTCTAAGAAAGTTATGTGTCATTTTGAATCCATTTTAAATACATTAAATTTATTGTATTTGATTATTTTAAATGAAAATTCTTTTTTTTTGTACCTCTCTGCTTATTATTATTTATTATTATTATTATCATGAGATATAATTTTTTGTTCTTTTATTATTATTATTATTATTATTATTATTATTTTAATAAATATTTACCTATATCTGACTTCATTCATTTCATATTAATTACGTATTATATAACAAAAATACATTTTTTTACAATAAAATTAATTTATTATTATTTTTTATCTCTATTTATCATATTACATAGTTTTAAACAATATTATACAATTTTGTATGAATAAAATTTAAACTGTTTCACACATTTTGGATTATATCGCCAATATGACTTATTATACATCAAAACGGACTGCTTTTTACCTATCTATAACTTGAAACGATTATCATATTTTTTAAATCACGCATTTGCGACTTAAAAAGCCGTTTTACATCCTATATACTAAACAGTTAGAGGATCTTTATATATATATATATATATATATATATATATATATATATATATATATATATATATATATATATATACATATATTTTTCTTTCATCAAGACGATCGCCAAATTTTAAATACCGCTACAGCCTAAACGGCTTGATCGATTTTAATGAAAATTTCTTCAACTTGTAGAGACTTATTCATCTTAATTTCCTAGATAAGTCTCTTATTTTTTATGTGCATAGTTTTTGTATAAAAAAATTTAAACTTTTGAAAATTGGAATTAAAACAATAATATGAAACAAGACCTTAGTCATCCTTGAAAAATTTAAGACGAAGAACGCTATGTAATGACACATTTGACATGTCAATTTGAACCTTTAAAAGGAAATATTTATGAAATGAGGACAATTTAAAAGAAGTTTAATTCATAATCATAAATTTTGAGAATGGGCAACTATATCCGTACAGGTAAAAAAGGCCTAAAACATTTAAATTAAAAATTATAAATTTTGACGGTTCATATGTAGTTGAACAGTGTTGCCAAATATGTCATAAGTAACTAGGTAAAAAACAAATATTCCTCACTAGCCTAATGTGAAGTCCGTACACAAATGTGTATTTTCCACGCCGCACGCCGCAAAATGTGAAAAAAATGACCAAAGATGATAAGGCGGTGGCCGACAAAAATATTTTAAATTTGCGGTGAATGTAATGTTTTAATATTTCGTGCAACAAACTATAGTTGTTAATAAAAATTAGTATAGAACATAAATACTGTACCTGGAATACATTTTTAAAATCATAAATGATATATTTTAACCGTGTCCGAGGTAATTTACAATAAAATACAAATTTTATGACTATTTCTTTATTATTATCTTATCTGCTTTAAATAATAAAATAGAGTAAACAATATGTGTAGAATTTAGTTTTTAAGTTAAAATATCTGTAAATTTAACCATGAGTGATTTCATTATACTATTTTTAATCAGCCAGGTGTCAGGTAACTTAAGTTTGGACACGAAAAACGCGGGACAATGTATTAGACTTATTTACAAAGTATATATAACAAAGGTAAATGATCACTGAATAACTTATTGAATAGCAATACAATATTTAAATATGTCATGGGGTTAACAACAATTAAAAGGTTTCCATTAAAATGTTGTGGTTCAAAAACAATGTACTTTACATATTTATCATATAAAAAGTTTTCATTACGACAGTGCTTTATAAAATTATAATCACAACACAGCATTTATACAAACCATTTGTTGATTTAAACAATAATATAGGAGCTCATACATATTTCAAACCCGTACATCACAATTTTTGTGTTAATTTGAAGATATTTCAAACAGTTCAGGAGTTATGGCCCCCCAAAATGCATGTACTCTTGATTAGTTTCGGCTAAAAATATGAGATTAAAAATAATTCAATCTCACGATTTCTGTAGCAAATAGAGTGTTTATTCTAAAAAAATGAATTTTAGGGATGATTTGTATTTGGTATAAAAGTGGTTAAAACACCTCACGCCGGGGTTTAAAAATATGGGTTGAATTATGTATATATTCAAAATTTGGTAGCTTCACCTTTATTTTTTAGTTTTACTTTCCCCATTTTGAAATTATGAATTTTTAAAAACAGTATTGACTGTATTGACTAACAAATATATCAACTGTTACTTTGACAGGGGTGGTTAAAAATTCATAATTCAAAAAAAGGGAAAAGATATTCCAAATCTGTTTAGACGAATACACAGGAGAATGATTGCGTTATATTTGAGACAAATTTTTAATAGATTGAATAAAGGGTGCTAATTTGTTAACGACTTAATATTAATGAAATAAAAATTATATATAATTTGTTTACCGCTTAGCCGTTTGTTCAAAAAGTACTTTATTTTGCTATAAAAATCATCTGGACTCTGATTTTGTAACTTTGAAATCTACTGCAGATTGAAATCTATCAGTTTTCAATTAATAAACAAACAAGAAAACAGTGAACTTAGCGAGCGACCTTCGAAATCTGACAAATGTTACCAAAATAGCAAGCCAACCAAATCACCTATGTTTCAACCATATCTTTGATCCTCTGTTCCCAACAACATCTTAGGCGGTTTTTGGCGTTGAACCAGTTTCGGGACGTTTTCAAAACTATTTCGTACATGACGTCATAAATGTGGGGATCGCTAAAATACTGTGTTTTGAACTAATGACGTATAAATTTAAATCTAACAAATGTAAATTAGGCGTTTGAGTGAGTTTGAATTTGTGATGTACATAAAAACTATTCAAAACTGATTGAAAACCGATTCCTAGACCGCACTCTACTGTTATTTTCTAACAGATAAAATATATGTATTTTAATATTTATTTATACACGTACAAACGTTTTATTTTCACAGATAATAATGGATAACCCAGCATTATTAGTTTTTACGTCTTGCTAAGAGAGGTATTGAATTCATGCTAAAAATCACACATCCAGATTTTAGTGAATAAGTCCGTTTTAAGTTTCCTAGAATCCGATTATAAGATTTTTACGTGTGTGTGTGTGTGTGTGTGTGTGTGTGTGTGTGTGTGTGTGTGTGCGTGCGTGCGTGCACGGGTGCGTGTGCGTGTGTATGTGTGTGTGTAGATGTTGGATCCACGATTTCTCAAATACTATAAGACTTAAGATATTTTTAACTACGGATTCCTCAAACTAACAATAATGGGAAGAGTTGATTAAGTTTTGGTAACAATAGGACAACCGGAAGTAGTAGTTACAAGAAAAAAATCATCTAAATATTATTTATCGAAAATTTATGTAAATACACTTATATTAAACAACGTTAAATTCTTTATTCGATAAATATAAATTCATTATGATATCTTGTACAGATTTAAAGATAAAAAATGCATATAAAATAATTTGAAGTAATAAATCTCAGATCAAACTAATTCAAGGCAGGAAATTCAAATGTTTGTAATTGACACATAAATGTCACTGCCAAAAATATTTGTATGCCACTGTCAAAAATATTTGTATATCATTATGAAAATAAAAAAAGTCAGCAACGTAAAAGAATATACGTAAAAAAGAATATAAAAGGAATTTGCGAAAAAATGACGAATAAAAAGAAAAAGAAAAGGAAAGTAGAAAAAGAAAATTTCAGGATATTGAATTTAAAGAAAATGTAAATAAATTAAACAATAATTATAAGAAGCAAAAAAAGCTAGAAAAAAAGAGACCACTCAAAAATTAATGTTTTCCATAGAAGAATATGAAGAGAAAATCGCTGGTACCTGCCTAAAATGTATATATGGTAAACTGTATTAAGTAAGCGGGAGGGCATGCTGCGTGGGCAGTTTGGGTGGACATGTTGCATGGACAATATAAGTGGGCAGTTTGGGTGGGCATGTTGCGTGAGCAGTTTGGGTGGGAATTTTGCGTTGGCAGTTTGGGTGGGTATGCTGCGTGGGCAGTTTAAGTGGGCCGGTTGCGTAGACAGTTTGAGTGGGCAGTTTGGGTGGGCATGTTGCATGAGCAATTTGGGTGGGCATGTTGAATAGACTGTTTGAGTGGGCAGTTTTGGTGGTCAGGACAGAATTCATACAATTTGAAAGACAGTTAGCGTTAGTACATTGGGTTTAAAGTGTGCCTAGACGGGTTAGGTCTACGTATAACTATTCTAAAACACTATCGGCGGCCTAGGGGAAGCTCGGCGTAGCCGAGTTTTCGCTAGTCATTATACTACCGACATATTATAATTTCCTAATTTTTAAGAAACTGGTAAAAGTTTCCAACTTAAATTAACATCCAACCCGGATTATATTATCCCCTACCATACTTTCCGCATATAAAAGGTAGGTTCATTGTAAGAAAAACATAAACTTAGTTTGCTATAATTTCTGTTCTAGCAGTGTTAAGGTTGCCACCGTATCACTATATACTCAACCCAATTGAATTAATACGGGGGAAAAACAACTCTACACCTAACATGTCTGAATCTGTTTTAAAATTAATTCGAACGAAGGTTGATCAAATTACACCGGAACTGTGGAAGAGCTGTATAAATTTTGTTAAAAGAACCGAAGAATTATTTAGATTTATTAATTAACCATTTGTTATTAATTTAAGTAACGATGATTCTAGTACCAAATCAGATGATTAAATACATTTCTTAAAGTATATTTGTACGTATATATGTACCATTTACTTGTGTAAATAACTTTTAAAATATGTATTATGTACTTTTTTGTATACATATATGTATGATATAAATACTGTATAAAATTTTTTGAACATACGCATTTTCTGTGTGAATATCTTTTACAATAAATTACTATTTAAAGTTGTAGTCTCGCCAATATATATCATTTTATTGCATGTAATAAAACTACAATAAGTGTAATATATACTGTACAATCATTTTAATAAATATTAATGTAAAAGCCGTGTAATATGGTAAAAAAGTTTTACCTCATAATATTTTTGTTATGAAACAGTCCAACTCTGTGCAAAGCAGTGTCCTTATTCACTGTCTTATTTATGAGGGGCCGAAATTTTGGTTTCTTTGTTACCTTAAGTGGGAGGTGTTTCAAAGGTTTATGACGATCCTTTGCCTTTTGGTGAGACAGACTATACTTAAAATTTCTCAGTTTTCCTACATCGAAGTCACCTTTGTGAGCAGGTGCATTGTCCTGGTGAAAGATATTTTTTTTCTTTTGTAATCTCTTCTAACGTTTTTTTTATCTTGCTAGTCCAGAAGACATGCGTAGTACTCACCAGTTTTTGTTGTACCCTTTTCTAGGTGGCTAATAAAAAGAATCCCTTTTGTACCTCATAAAACACCGGCCCTGATTTTCTCGGCAAATAAAACTGACTTCGTCTTTTTTGGTGCCGAACTACAGGCTTCCATTTTCCGCTTTGATTACTATTTTGTTTCTGGTGTATAGTGGTGGACTCATGTCTAATTCATAATTATAATCCGGTGCACAAAATCAGTTAGATCTTCTTAAAAGGATATAAACATTGTTTGGAATTTCGTTTTCGCATTTTATTTTTGTAAGCATTTAACAAGTGCGGCATCCATCTTGCCCACAGCTCTTTCATATATAACTCTTGGTGTAAAATGTACCGTACCTTTTTTCCTGAAATACCTACGACCTCAGCAATGTCATACACTTTCAATCGCTGATCGTCCAATACCATATTGGGCATCTTCTCGATGATTTCATGTGCAGTTGCAGTTTTTGGTCGTCCTTCTTCTGGATCATCTCCAACAGATATTTGACCAAGTTTAAATTAAGCCGCCATTTTTGCACCGTTGAAAATGAAGGAACAGACTTCTTGTAAACCTTCACCAACTTGGGAGGAACTTCCGTTGGTGATAAACCGTCTAAAACGAAGTATTTCTGACGGTTCAATATTCCGATTTATCCATTGTAAAGAAACACACACAACATATCAACTTAAAAAAGCCGTACAAAAAAACTATTTTGCAGATCAAGTTGAAAATTGGCATTTGTTATTGTGACACTTGAAACATCAAAACAAAATATTTCATTAATATCAAAGCTTACTATATATTAGGCCGAGAATATATATATATATATATATATATATATATATATATATATATATATATATATATATATATATATATGTGACAACTTATACCTATTAACTAATATATTGCTGATCCTTTGCTTTTTTTGAAACCAAGACTGTGAAATGGAAATATCATTGTTGCATAAGTCTATCTCAGACCAACACCTAACCTGGAATTATGCGCATGCTTGTAAACCTTGACACTATTGGCTAACGACAACATCATGATCACTTTTATCATTTAGTTTGCGAATCACAGTCCGAAAGAACACGGCTGATATGACAACTAGTGCTAGAAATTTTAAATTTAAATTCGAGAAATTAAGTTATGTACCTATTTATAAAAAAATATAAGTAATAATAAATAACAATGAAATATTCTAGTGTTAAATTTGTATTATATAATTTGCTTTGTTGTACTGTAATAATAATAATAGGGATATAATCTGGCCAGGATTAATTTACTTAGGTGAGAGTAAGGTAAAGAAGATTAAAAGAAATAATTTATAAAGTATTTATTGATTCCAAAATATCCCAATTCGATGATACTTATTTTGAATATAATCATCTTTTTCCGACAGTAATTTCGTTTCGAGATAAAATCTAATTTTTAAAAGTGTGTCAATAATTTTCATAATTTGTGTTTTGTGGTTGACTAAAACTCTTTGTTCCTTGACGTGGTTAACAAATTCGGTTGTATAAAACACAAAAAAGCATTGCTGAAACACATTAATAATCATGCGTTGTTTTAAATTTTTATTTTGAAGATTTCCTGTTGGCTTTGCCTATATAGCCTTTCGGCCTTTTCACAAATAAATGCCATATCCTTTGAGGGATATAGGAGGCTCCCCCGATTTTTTATATTAATTATTAATACGATTTCTCTTCTATCAGAGCACAAGTACTTCGAAGTATATGTTTGTACTATACAAACAGAAATGAAATCAAACGTCAAACTATGTGCTCGCTGCATCAGCCGGCTACAGCTGTCAGCGCAATAGTAGTCAAGATTTACGAGCGTGCGCATAATTCCAGGTTGGGTGTTTGTGTGAGATAGACTTACGCAGAAATGATATTTCCATTTCACAGTCTTGGTTTCACCTACTTTTATGGGAAAGGTACGAGCATTAGCAATATATTAGTCTAATAGGCATATATGTGACAACTAGACTCTTCTCTGCCCCTCCTACAAACGGAACGATGTAACGGGAGCATATCACAATCCATACTTCTCACAGCTCATATTCTGCACGATTCATACTTGTTACAGGTCATACACATCTCGGGTCCTCTCGGCAAAGTTAGATTTAATTGGGAAAAAATACATATGCTGTAGAAAGATAGGTTCAACATTAGGAGAATAGATGTCTCTCCAGTTTGTTAAAAGAAATTTATCTAGCAATCTGTCAAGATACTTCATAAATATTATTACATTTTAGTATTCAATAATAAATAAAATGATAAGACAAGGAAATATTTGTAGTACCTACACAAATATGACTATTAAATTATTATTCAGATTGAAAAACTAATAAATCATGTTCAAAATACATGTTATTTAAATTTTATCTTCAAGTATTTATATACCTTGCTGTGAGACTGATATTAAATGCAAGTACTGGTATCAAACAGTTTATATTTTACAATACAATAATAATTATTTTTCTGTGTGTGTGTTTGTTTGAGAATGATATACTGTTCCATTATTTTTATCCATATAAAACCAGGCAGTGAATTCTAAGATTTTTTAATAAAATTTTACATTGTATATCAATTCTCAAGAAAGAAGTACCAAGTTTAAAATAAAATTTCATGCCCAGCTATTCAATAATTGTTATAATTACCAAAATTAATTACTCATTTCAATACAGATAGAAAGGAAGAATTCGATCATGCGTATTTCTTTTCAAACTTATCCGTGGTCACATTGATGATATCTCAGGTTTGGAAATTATAAATTTTGCTGTACCACGTACTCAAATTAGATCACTAAGTATAAAACACACATTTAAACTACCATTAACGATGACCAATTATGAACTTGAAGCATCTGTTAGGAAAATGTGTGACATTTTTAATAATCATATTTCCAACACTGATATAAACATATTTAATTGTAGTCTCATACAGTTTAAAAACTGTTTACCTGGGTGTTTTTCTTAGGCTTACAATTATTATATGTTATTTTGTATTTTTTTTCGATACACTTACGTTTGAAATTATATTTTCTTTGTTTTTCTGTATATATTTTTTCGGGCCCTTAGTAATTGGGATACTTTTCGGTATCCCGTTGAGTGGCTGCTAATAAATATATACAGGGTGTCCCATAACTTCAGGTACATATTAGAAGGGCATATAGTTCTTAATGTCCTGATTACGGAACAAAAAGAATTTTTTTGAAAACTTATAAATTAGTTTTTGATGTTTTTGAAGGAAACAGTTTTGGACATTGGTTGAATAGGTAGTTTTAATATTAAATATTACGTTGTATTATATCTAATTAATAAGAAATGTTTGCATAATACAATCATTTCATTAGGTTTCTAGTAGCCGGCCACATAAATTGTGTTTCTTATAACAGTTTAGATATTGCTCTTCTGATTATTGCTACAAATATGAATGGTTACAGTAACAGTGAGTTAGTGGATATGTTGCTAATGTATGGCAAAGCAGGGCACAACTGTAGATTAGCTCAGCGTTATTACGCTGAACGTTTCCCAGGACGACGGCATCCGAATTCTCGCATATTTGTAAGCCTTACTCAACGCCTTCGCGACACTGGTTCTTTGCAACCTAATCGGGGAAGAGACGGCGGGGCTCATCGGAGACCAGTAAATGTTGAAAATGCTGTCTTAGATTTGGTACGCAATGACCCAACAATCAGCATAAGGAGAATATCTCGTCAACTACCAGGTGTACCACGAATGACAATTTGGAGAATTTTAAGGAATAATAGTTTACATCCTTATCATTTTCAACGGGTCCATGCGTTAATTGAACCCGATCATTACTCTCGAGTAAGGTTTTGTGAATGGCTTCTAAACCAACATGCTCAGGATGGCAATTTTACGTTAAAAGTAATATTTTCCGACGAAGCGATATTTATTCGTGATGGTATACATAATATTCATAACTGTCACTACAGGGCCGAAGAAAATCCACATGCTGCTGTCAGGAATCATTTTCAGCACAGATTTTCACTAAATGTTTTGGCTGGGATGGTAAACGGATCGTTACTGGGACCATACATACTTTCTAACAGAATGTCTGGGAATGATTATTTACAATTTTTGCTGAATAATTTGCCTGAATTATTAGAAGATATTCCTCTTAATGTACGTCAAAATGCATACTTTATGCATGACGGTGCGCCGCCAAATTTTGCTAGAAATGTCAGACATCATCTTGACAGAGTATTTGTGGATAGGTGGATTGGTCGAGGAGGTCCCGCGTCTTGGCCCCCTAGATCCCCGGATTTCATTCCGTTAGATTTTTATTTGAAAGGTAATTTTAAATCCCTCGTCTATGATAATCAAGAGGCACCTGAAACCCTTGAAGAATTACGGCAACGAGTTGAAAATTGTGCTAAAAGAATTAGACAAGAGAATGCAATTCATCGGGCTTGTTCAATTTCTTTAATTCAACGTGCTGCATTATGTTTAGCTGTTAATGGAAATAATTTTGAACAGTTTTTGTAAAAATAAAGTAAATAATTTGATTTTTTTCATTACATACACATCTCCCAAACTTAATTGGTGTGACAAAGCTTTACGTAATTGCATAAATTAATTTCATTGTTAAATTATTTTATGTAATAGTTATAACTAATTTCACTATTCCAAATATTATAGTATCCAGGGGTACAAAAAATGTTCTTCTTAAGTGAACTACCCTTAATTATAGGAATTTTGAAAAAATTCTTTTTGTTCCGTAATCAGGACATTAAGAACTATATGCCCTTCTAATATGTACCTGAAGTTATGGGACACCCTGTATAAACTTTTAACAGTAATATGAATATGATGTGAAAATGTTAATTTTTCATCAAACCACACTCCCAAATCCTTATATAGTTTTACCCTTTCGAGTAATAAGTTATCCATTAAATAATTAGATAGTAATTCCTTTTCATTGTATATGACATCACTTAACACTTATTGACATAGAAAATAATGTAAATTTAGTAGACCAAGCTAATATAGTTTTCTGTCACACTGTAATTGAAAACGGTCTTCTATACAATTTACAGTTTTAAATATTTTCATGTCGTCAGCATATAGCAAACATGTAGAGTGGTCTAAACAATCAACAATATCATTAATAGTGCAGGCGCCAAGAAACATTCCGTTTGGAAAAACCGGTGGATTCATTCTGATTGATGATTTAGGTTCAGAAAGATCTAAAGAATGAAATTCAGAATGTTGTCGGACAAAGTCAGTGGTCAATTTTTTTTTTTATAGGGGTACAATAATTATTGATGAAATCGCTATAACGGTCAAAAAAACATTGTTTATTACTACTAAAAAGTTGTTTCTGTAGTGTATGAAATTACAAACATCACGAATATTATAAAATACAAATTTAATATAGTAAAAAAAACCGCGTGCCTGAGTGTTTGGTCGCGAATCTGGGGAACCGGGTTCGATCCCGACCGATGGCAAAAAGAAATATGTCGAATTTAAATGGCACCCTTGTGATGCACTCTCCACACATCAATAAGTGCCCGTGAGGTGACGCCTGGTAAACGCCTGCACAGTTGCCGGATACGACCGATGGTCGTTTTCTTTGTTTCCCTCTCAGCAGCAGTTTATACCAGCTCCAAAGTGTTGCGGTGGGCCATATTTTACCCAACTCGGTTTAGACGTTTTAGTTATAAAAGGGTTTTCAGATAACGTCAAACTAGATAGTTTGGTAGCTTATTTTAAATGCTGAGTTAACAAATTCAAGTGAGAAAGATTTCAAGATGCTTAAATTTTTAATAAATTGTCACACAAACAACATTTAAAATAGAAATATTTATTACAATCTGGTGCACTACGGAGTGACTCCTAAAGCTTGTATTCACTAGAAAATAGAGTATTTGGTCATATTATACTCCAAACAACCAAGTATCACAGACACTACAGGTAAAATATGCGCTCAAAACGTACATGGAAATCGGTCGTTTCAGACCTTGAAACGTTCAAATCAGATGTAAAATCTGTTTCTCACAACATGTCTCCAAATCACTTGAAGAGACATTTTCTAAGTGAAATACAAGTTTTTAGAATGTTTTGCAGTAACTTCCATAGTTCAAACCGACACTTTAGCTGCGCGGGCGAGTACACTACGGAGTTACTCCAAAAGCTTGTATTCACTAAAAAACAGTAAATTTTGTCATATTATACCCAAAACAACCAAGTACCACCAAAACTACAGGTAGAATATAGTTCAAAGAATACATGCAAATCGGTTATTTCAGACAGTGAAACTGTTTGCGACACGACAAGCTGGGTAGGAGCTAAGAAACAATGTCTGTATGCTGCATCACAAGTATTTGTTCAAGATGCACTTGCTACTTTTGGAAATAACCCAGAAACTCCGATGCACTTTCATCAGGTTGAAAAAGTCTGCACTTATCTGTTTGCCAAACAAAAAATCACATCAGATGAATTACACTACAAGTTGATTACCCGTAATATTGGGTTCAATTTAAATTTAACCAAAATTATTTGTACTTCTAATGCTTTATTTTTACATTGTTTAAGAGCTGCAGCCCAAACATATTTACGGGAAAAATCATTACAACTCTGTTCGAGCCTCCGAAATTCCGCCAATTCGGCCATGAATTACGAAATTCCAAGTCACACCCGACGAAAATGATAAAACCTATTCTGCCTCACTCTTTAGTTAGGCATTGCAAATGTTCAGAACAATGTCTTTTTGTTGTAAAAAATGACTTTAATTGTATCTCTCTCTGTAAATGTGTTCATAACGATTGTCAAAACTTATCTTTTTAAGGTAGTATGTTTTTCTGCTTTTTATTCTTAGGGGTCGCTGTTCATTACTCTTCTCCTCCTATAATTCCTGTCTAACACATCTTCACACTGTCCTTTCTCACTCAAGACCTTTGCGTCACAGTCCTTCCTCCTCCTCTTTGCCCTTCCTCATACTCCCGAGATTGAGAGTTCTAATCCTGAGGACTGGCTTCTCTAACCTCGACCGTCCATGACGGATTAGTCCTAATCGACTTGGCACAGGGGTAAGGCGAGGCTACAACTGCATGTCACTTGCGAGGAACACCCTAGCCCTTATACCACTTTCCGATCCTACACTATCAGTCTTTGGTTTCGGCGAAGATTTTCCAGTCGAATGACTTTCCTACCACCAACCCTCACCATTTACTCGGGCTTGGAACCGGTGCCAAGTTGAGCTGGCTGACTCCCTCAGTGGCTGGTTATTGTACAGAACAATAATATTTAAATATTTTCGTATTAGTAAAAATCGATTGACCATCTTTGAGATAAATGCAATCAAAGAGAATTCTTTTTGTATGTGTTTTCTATATCAAGCAATAGTAAATGTCATATTTTTCACTGTAGCTTCAAAACAGTGCTTCCTATTTTATTGGAAAACATCTCAGTTTATAGTATAACTTTTTGGCCATATTGTTTAAGAGATATAACTTAATAAAGTTCGAATTTTTTTGCTAATACAGGAACGGAAGTGGTCGAAGGGCTATGATCTGGCAACACAGGCTTATTTAAATGTAATATACTTGGCCTCTAACTAAGAAAATTTTATCATCAATCTGCTTTTTCTGGAACAACTATTAGAATTTGCACTTAAATTTGTTAACTAAGAAATCAAAATAAGCTACCACACTATCTAGTGTGACGTTATGTGAAAACTCTTTTATAACTAAAACGTCTAAACCGAGTCGGGTACAATATAGCCCACCGCAACACTTTGGAGCTGGTATAAACTGCTGCTGAGAGGGAAACAAAGAAAACGACCATCGGTCGTATCCGGCAACTGTGCAGGCGTTTACCAGACGTCACCTCACGGGCACTTATTGATGTGTGGAGAGTGCACCACAAGGGTAACTTTAGTGCCATTTAAATTCGATATATTTCTTTTTGCCATCGGTTGGGATCGAACCCGGTTCCCCAGATTCGCGACCAAACACTCAGGCACGCGGCTTTTTTACTATATTAAATTTGTATTTTATAATTTATTTATTCGTGTTTTACAATGACATGACTTGTTTAAACTTGCTCTCTGAGTCCAAACACCGGGATTTGTCACTTATTTGTTGAAAGTAAAATAGCATTAATTAACATGTCGCCGCGAAGTACAATTTGGAAATATTTTTTCTGAAATTAATAATAACAAAGCAAAAAGTAATAAATGCCAATTAACTTACACTTGAAAACATGTATCTCTAACTTCGTAAATACTCGAAATTGGATTTTTGAATTCGTATGAAATTCGAATTTTGTTAAAAATTCAAAATTTTGAATTTAGATAAAAATTCGAAATCCGAATTTTCGAATTTGGAATTATTTTTCAACTGAATTTTCGAATTCTATTTTTTCCAAAATCAACAGCACTAGTTGTCATAGTGTTTTCATTGGGAAAGAATTAGGAATTCGATGAAAATCTGTCGACTTCTACTTGTTTCATATGTCGTAACGCAAATTCATATGTACAACTCGGAGAATTGTATGTATGCAAGTAAATGTATTGTATTTATATTTACTATAGAAAAATTTAATTGAAATATATTGTTAATAAAAAATAAAATATCCACACAGAAAATGTAAAGCTTTAAACAGGGCACTTTTAAGTAATTGAAGTTAAATAGCACTGTCGTTGTGGCGCACTATCCACGCCAGAAATGAGAGCCCGTCAGGCGACGTCTGGTAAACACCCGCACGATACGAATACGTCATCATCATTACCGACATCTGTGACAAAGCAGATTGGCACACCCAGCAATGTGTAATATGCCGTGATGATGTATTTTTTAAGGGTTGGTACTTAAATCTGCTTGTAAAGTGTCAGTTAATTTAACTGCCAGATAAAATTAAAACATCTCATCAATATAACAGCGTAAATTGACAAAATTATACAGATGTCAATTATATGATGCGATATTTTTCTTATATCTGGCTGTTAAATTAACTGACGGGAGATTGAAGTACCGGCCCGAAGTTAGATAGCGCAATATCATTCAAAATTATGTAACAATTTGATTGTTGTGCATAATTTGGTTTCGTAACTGGCCGCGTTCAAATTGACGTTTTATACTAATATCAGCTATTGCGTTATACTGCCGAGTATGCTATTAAGCTAATTCTTAATACAATAGATGGGGGGGGGGGGCGTTGGATGTCATACCGGGGATAAGGGTGCCCTGAGCAGTTGAATGGATGCGGATCTTTGGGCTGGTTCCTGGACATAACCACCCGGTCCAATCTCTCAGTCTTCTGGTATGCTGGTGGGGGGAGGGCATCCCGGATACCAAGATCATCTGGTGTTGGCGACCGCGGCACAAGATTAGCCAAAAGAAAACGGTTGAGCGCCCTCGGGGTTGATGCTCAGTGGCTTTACGAATGGTCCTACAGTTCATGGCCATGCTTGCAATGTAGGCCAAAATGGAGCACGTGGTGTAGATCGTCGCAATCAGTGAGAAAATGTTCCCCACTTTAGAGAGGAAACCCCATACCTATATATATTTAATATACAGGGTGGTGGCGGTTAAGGGTGAACATAGGGATTTAACATGGGATTTTAGTTTTTTGCAATTTCCTGCTCTCCTGTTCATTTTACGGCAAAAACTGTAGTGTTCAGAATTAAAAATTGCATACAAAAATGTATTTACATTTATTATGTTTTTGGTTTCTTCACAATTTTTAAAAGAAATTTCAAAATTTCCTGTTATTTTGTAGCAATAGCCATGGAATTTATTTTTTTCTGGTTGTCAAAAAATATTTATAAACGTCAACCATGCGTTAATCTAACTTAAAAATTAAATAAAAACAAACAACTTTTAATTTTAATACGCATTTTTTATTAGGTATACCATTTAATAATAAACCAATTCCAAATGTATCAACTACGTAGAATTTTGATTTATCATAGCCAATACCATTTCTTCATTCACTTCGTTATGACGTCTTCTATTATTATTGTCATTATTATTATTATTTCCTTCATTACCTTCGTTCACAGCCACAGCTGCACTAACTGTGTTCTCAAATTTTTTAACAAGTTTAGAAATTGTTGCTATAATAGGAATTGGTGTATTTTCGTACTTTGTGGAAAACAAATCACGTATTCTTCTAAAACTATTTCCACCATAATAGTTTTTTATAATGTAAACTCGTTCCTTATTCGAATAAACAATCATTATTAAATTAACTTTTTATTAGAGAAAATTTCGAAAATTTGACAGAAATTGAATGACATTATTATGTTTAAACATTTGAGTTATAAGTCATGGCTATTGCTACAAATGAACAGATATTTGGAAATTTCTTTTTAAAATTGTGAAGAAACAAAAACCATAATAATAAATGTAAATACATTTTTGTATGCAATTATTAATTCTGAACAATTTTGTACTCTACAGTTTTTACCGTAAAATGAACAGGAGAGCAGGAAATTGCAAAAAACTAAAATCCCATGTTAAATCCCTATGTTCACTCCTAACCGCCACCACCCTATATATATATATATATATATATATATATATATATATATATATATATATATATATATATATATATATAATATATATATATATATATATATATATATATATATATATATATATATATATAATATATGTATATATATATATATATATATATATATATATATATATATATATATATATATATATATATATATATATATATATACCGGGTGGAACATCATACCTGTGTACATAGGCGATTCATATGAGAAAAACAGTTTTTTCGTGCCCATTGCTCCCCAAATTATTTTAGACAAAAATGCTTCAAATAAATGTTGTAGAGCATAAAATTCTGCATCTAAATCAATAAACAGAATTATTTTTACATGCTTTGTAACGACACAAATTAAATAAGAAAATATTGAAAATTACGTTGAAAATATCAAATAGCCATGGAATTGAAACAAAAATAGAAACAAATAAATAGGTAAATTAAATTCATACAAAAATCTCCATACCTATTATTACGACAATTGTACATTTCAATGAAATATTTATTTTTTATAGGATTTTTATTGAAAATCTTTTTAAATTGGAAATAATTCATGTAAACATTAAGACCTATCTACTACAATTCAAATTTCAAACAGTAATTCTCTGAATAAAATAATCACTACAATTTATTATTATAACAAATATTCGAATAATCCTCCGTTTTCAGCCAAGCAATAACCAAGTCTATTGTAGAATGAATTTCTTACATCAGCGAGCTGCCTATTTGTGATTAAGGCGCTCTCCTCCATGATAGCTTCTCTCAATGAATTAATATTTGGGAGGCGCTGCTTATAAATTTTACATTTAAGATGACCCCATAAAAAAAAGTCGCAAGGTGCTAAATCAGGAGATCTGGCTGGCCAATTTAAAGTTCCACCACGACCAATCCAGCGATTTGGAAATGCTTGGTTTAAATAATCTCTAACACTTACTCCGAAATGAGCTGGGCAGCCATCTTGTTGAAACCAAACCTCCTGATTTTCGCGCGCTACGCTGTCTAATGCAGGGCCGATCTCATTAATCAAGAGTTCTAAGTATGTTTCAGAACTTAAGTTGCCAACGATCTCAAATGGTCCAATAATATTGCTATTAAAAATGCCTGCCCAAATATTAATTTTTTGAGGATATTGCGTTCTGGTGGTAACATTTAATCTTGGATTTTCTAGTGCCCAGTGCCTATCATTTTGAACGTTTGGTTCATTGTTTAATGTAAAAGTACACTCATCGGTAAAGCAAATAGATGGAAGAAAATCACGATCCCGATTTGCTCGTTCTTGCATATCTTCACAAAAAAAACTCGCCTACTTTCTTCATCAATGGGGGAAATGTCTTGATGGCATTGCATCTTATAAGGGTGGTATTTATGTTTTTTAAGAATGCGCAATACAGTAGAATGAGCAATCTCACATTCCTGCGCTATTATTCTTGAACTTAATTTAGGATTAAAATTTATTAATTCCAGAACTCTTTGTTCGTTTTCTAAATTAATGCGATTATTTTTATTTCCTATAAATAAAGATATGATTTGTTTGTAAATCTCTTAAAAAATATTCAAATTTAAATTTACCTGTACTATTTTCCGCCGCAACACTTGCCGTGGATTCAAATTTTTGAACATACGCGCGTATTGTTGTAGCGCTTGGAATTGGCCTATTTGGAAATTTCACGGCGAATAAATCTCTAACTATACGTAAACAATTTCCACTATAAAAAGTTTTTATTATAAAAACCCTTTCTTCGTTAGAATAAACTGAATTCATTTTGATATTTTACCGTCAAATTAGTTATTTATCTGTCATACGTCAGACATTTATTTGTTTCTACTTTTGTTTCAATTCCAAAGCATGTAAAAGTAATTATATTTATTAATTTAGATGCAGAATTTTATGCTCTACAACATTTATTTGAAGCATTTTGTCTAAAATAATTTGGGGAGCAATGCGCACGAAAAAACTGTTTTTCTCATATGAATCGCCTATGTACACAGGTATGATGTTCCACCCGGTATATATATATATATATATATATATATATATATATATATATATATATATTGTGACGTTTTGCAACATCGCTGTTACACGTTTTTCTTTAAATTTTCATGTTTAAAAAATTGTTAAAAAGTTTTATTGTAAAAATTTTGAGAACCTCTGAATTTACAGTAAGTATTTTTCGGTGAAGGACACAACTTAAATTTGGTATTCTCTTGCCATCTATTGTTTGTTTAACGAGAGTTTATTTAATATTCTATCTAAATTTTATTGCCCTTTTGTTCAAATTTAGTTTATTCCGGTTTGTTTTTTACTTTATTAAATAGTCCAAATGTTTATTCCAAATTTGTTCTGTACTTTTTTAAATATATATTTTCTTTGTTATTTCTTTGCGCATACTTTGGAGGTGTTAGCTTTGTCCGGATATAAATTGCTGATCAACGAGTAGTAGGGGACTGGGTTGAGGACTTAGTTGAAGCTCTCTTAGTTGAAGGCTGAGTGGAGTCTTTGTGCTTTGATCTCTACTTGGCTCGCCATGAAGAGTTGCGAGTTGGCAGCATGAAGTTCTTTTGTTCTTCGGTTAATTTCTCTTTATTTGTCTAAATTTTCTTTTGGAGTCCAGCGAATCACTGTCTGGTAAATGACTCGATCTTTTGTTTATTTTTTTTTTTTGTATTTTATTGTTTGGTCTACTGTTGTGCCAGGTGCTTTTGGCCGGTTAGTGTAACCACAGCTGGACTATTTTCGAGTCACTTAGCAGCACTGTGGAGCTGGTTCTTTTTATTTCATTGTTGAGCTTTCATTTTTGTATTATATATCGCTGTATTTTATTGTGTGGCTAATTACTTTTTTTTAGCTCGTGTGGGTTCATGCTGTGAGCTCAGCGTTTCTAAACTTTTTTACCGATTTCTGTTTAACTTAAATTTTCTATTCATTACCTTGTTGCCTCTTTATCTAAATTTTTTTCTCGTTTATTTTATTCTAATTTAGTAGAGGACTGGTTTATTTAATTTTGAGTGTTGGCGACTGTAAGAGCTTATGTATTATTTTATTTGTATTTTGTTTTGGTCACGTATCGTGCTTTATTTGACTAATCAAAATTTTGTTAACCATGTAACTTTCTTGTTCTTTTCTTTTACTTCATTTTTATTTTACGAGCCGATAACCGGTAAGGCTTAGGTCCTCGTGTTCTTAGAACACTTCATTTTGTTTAAATTTATAATTTTATTTTTTATTTATCGTAATTCCTGGTATAACTATCAGGCAGATAAAAATGCATTGTAAAAGACAGTTTTGTTTATAGAAGGTATAATTGCTAGGATAAAGTTTTACCTCCGATAACTATACCATAGTTTATCCATCAATTGTAAAAATGGGCATAGTAGTTCCGTTTAAACTCTTCTTTAGTTTCCTATCCTATCTCATCCTATATGAGTGTTTGCCGACGGGTTGGAACGGGTAGTTCTTTTAATACTTAGAGTCACGGCTCGGTCTCGTGTTTTCTTTTAAATAGCCGGATACGTTTCCTACGCTCTACCTTTTCGCCCTAGCGAGCCATTTTTGTTTTCGTAGTTTAAGATTATCCTTTGGTTCGTGGCGAAGCCCTGGCGGGGAAATTAGCTCTAACGCGCGTTTTTTTATCTTTTAGTCCTATTATTAGACAGGCGGCCAGAGCTTCTAGAACAGCCAGTCGATAGGGACTTGCCGTTTCGTTTTTAAGTTTCATTTAAGCTTTTCCTTTAGTCCGGTGGACCGAGCGTATAGTACGCTTGTAGGAATGGCCCTTTCTATTTTTAGTCGGTGCCTTGCATCCCACAAGGTGCGGTTTTATCCGTGAGCGAAGTTATTAAAGTTTATTTTCTACCTACAACCCTTGTCCCATTTCCCTTGTTGTGTTGTATTTATTTGTCATACTTGTTTTGTTTTTGTATTGTCTATTCATTAATCTTTTTTTGCTCTTATTTAACTTTTGAAATTTTTGTTTGTATAACTTCCGGACGAAGTACTGGGCCCTGTTTCATAAAACTTCTACACTTGTAAAGTACCACTGTAGACCTTGTCAAACTAATAATTTGACAAGTTTCTGTTTCTGTACAAAAACCTACAAGTGTAAATTATAAGTGACAAATAAACTAGTCCGTTTCTACAAGTGTATTTTTGCAATTTACAAGTGTAGCGTTTTAAAAAATATTTACTGGTTTTTACTACTAGTATTTTACAAGTTAACAGTAACCATGAATGAAAAATTGGTCATTTGAAAATTACAAGTTGACAATTGAATTTTTTATGAATATTAATTATAGCAAATTTCTTTTGCAATTTACAAAAATGTGGTCTAGTGTTTAAGAAGAGGAAGACATTCATATTCATTTTCGACGGGCTAGAATTTTTAGAATAAGGTTGTGCTATGAACATATAGAACAAACGTATGAATTTAATGAACGATTTAGATTGTCTTCGCAAAAATTGGAGCATTTAATTATGAATATTGGATATCGATTAGGACATAAAATTAAAATAATTTCTTTAATTGTGTCAGCTCTTACATGGTGAAACTTATTATTCATTTTAATTATTGAATATACGTGGTTATAGCGAAACTGGTAATCAAAATAAAATAATTGTGAAACATAAAACCACGTATATTCAATAATTAAAATAAAATTAAAAGAAACAAAGCGCTGTCTCCAAAAGAACAACTACTGAGTGCATTGCACTGGTTGGGGAATGGAGGACAATCATGCAATAGGGGATATATGCACGCAGTTTCAAGAGTAACTAAAGCAGTAGTTGATGTTGTGAACGAGGAAATACTACCTGAATATGTTAAATGGCCTGTGAATGTACAAGCTATTGTTCAGATATTTTATAGAATTGGGGGAATGTCCATGGTATGTGGTTGTATAGATGATACACTTATTAACATTGATGCTCCTACCGAAAATGAAGCCATGTACGTTGCTCGGCATGATAATAATTCTATTAACAGCTGCAGAAGTTCGTTTTTTTAGAGCACACAAACAAACCAGAAGATTAATCTAAAACGTTATTGGTATATTGAAGGAAAAATTCCCTTGTTTAAATTATTTACGTGTTAACCCGGTTCTTGCGTGTACTATTGTAAAATGCTGTGTCGCATTGTGTAATTTTTCTCGTGATAGAAATTATCCTATAATAGAAAACATAAATAATGACAATGATTTCATGACAGTGGAGATGAAGAAGTAGTTGACGTTGCAGGAGGTGAGCAGCGTTTGCAGCTTCTTATAAACCATTTTCGTAGATGATCAAATAGTATAAGGATTATTAATTAATAAATTTATTTGTGGTGAATATTTACTAATAATGTAATAAGTCGTTTTGTTAGGTAGAAGAACAGCCTCTTGTTGACCTTTGCCGTTGATTGGAGTCAATAATACAATATTACGTATTAATGTTATTATTTATTGATATCATTAAATGCAAAAACTACATCGTCATAACTTAACATAAAATTATTCTGGTTTACAGCTGGGCTGGAATTAATAGATGCTTGATAACAAACATTTTCAATTAAACTTTTTGTGTGTTTGGAATCTTTTAAACCCAGAAATTTTTCCTGTTAAAATATTTCTAATTTCATTTTATAATTTTTTAGTTCCAAATATTCCAGTTGAAGTTCTAATTTCAGTTTTTTAAATTTCTCTTCTTCTTTTATTCGACTATATAGCGCAGAATGCTTTGTTACCCATTGTTTTCTTCTTCTATTTTCAATGACTTTTTGTTTTTATTTTAATTTCTGGTAAATCAATACTTAAATCTTCATTTTCTGTAGTACTTTCACTAATTTCTGCTTGAACATTTTCTACAATATTCAAACTATCCGTAACTCCTTCCACAAACGGCTGGTGAATCTTTCCCCAAAATGTCGAGCACTGCATTATCAATTTCACTAATTTTACTTGGTAACCATTTTTTCCAGGATATGAACAAAAATCCTGGAAATTCTACAAATTTCCCTATTTTTTTCTGATATTACACAATAAATTAACTAATTAGAACTGTAATCCACAGAATTAGTGTCCCCCAATAAGTACATAAATTTTCAACTTAATGTCTTGCACTGGGGAGATACTATTCATAATTAACTGATTTCACATGTTAATCTCGTATTGCTCGGTCTAAGATACCCGGCATATAAATTTATATATTTCCCATGTCTTCACTTCTACTACTCTCGCTTGCCTTTCCTTAACTTTTCCTACTCTATATACTTTGACAATGTTCGTTTTTATTCCCATTTCCTCTTTCATAAAATTTTCTACTGCTTTCGTGGACATTTCTAACTTTTTATGTCCTTTTATTGATTTTTTTTAGTACCTTCTCTTCTTCCGTCCATGTTCTCTATCGTTATTATTCTCTGTTTTAAATTTGAGAATTTCTTTTTTCGAGTTTTGCTTCCTTTCCTTTTATCTCTTTATTTTCCTCTTTGAAAGTCCTGACAACTTCATCTAATTTATTGTTAATTTCATTTTTGAATGGTTTGTTAGTCTCCTTCATATCTACTAAGTTTTTACTCATTACTCTTAACTCTAAAATTTCTCCTTCTGATACTTCAATCTCTTTCCTTTTCCTGGCTGGTGATCTATCTGTTTTTTACTTTACGAAAAAGCGTGTATTTCTTATAAGCTGTTACTTCTCTCTCTGTTCTCTTCTATTTCTCTTTCGTGTTTTAAATGTCAAACGCAGTAATAACTAGTGCTGTTGACAAAATTCGAATTTTCGAATTTTTAAACATTCGAAAAATAAGCTATATACTTTTTCAAATTACGAATTTCGAAGTCAAAATTCGGAATATTTTTCGAATTTTGTAATTCGATAGTTGAAGCCGCCATCTATTTATTTGTGTTTTACAATGACATGACTTGTTTAAACTTGCTCTGTGAGTCCAAACACCGAGATTTGTCGCTTATTTGTTGAAAGTAAAATATTCTTAATTAACATGACGCCGCGAAGTAAAATTTGGAAATATTTTTTTTTTCTGAAATTAATAATAACATAGCAAAGTGTAATAAATGCCAATTAACTTACATTTGAAAATATGTAATTCTAACTTCGTAAATACTCGAAATTAGAATTTTGAATGTGTATAGAATTAGAATTTTGTTAAAAATTCGAAATTTCTAATTTAGATTAAAATTCGAAATCCGAATATTCGAATTATTTTCCAACTGAATTTTCGAATTCTATTTTTCCAAAATCAACAGCACTAGTAATAACTAATAACATTGCGCTACATTTGGATTTTCTGCCATCTCCTCGACCCACTCTACTGGTCCATCGCGCATACTATCTAACTTGCTGGCGTATCTAGAACGTATTTCGGCCAGTATTGTGGCAGTCTACTTAGTTCAACGGCCGATCTAACCGGACGCTGTTTCAGATTTCACTAGTGTTAGATAGATGGTGCCACGAAGTATTATACAGGAGAAGACACAGGCAGCAAACGGGCATAGCATTTCTGTTTCCCGCTGTGATGGGGGAAGCGGGCTAGGTATGATTAAGGAAAATATTGTTTTATTTAGTAAATAAATTTTATTTATTGCTTGTTTGTACAACAAATTTATAAATACGTGAATAATATCAAAACAAAAGGAAAAGAGAATGAAATAATTACGTGTATACAGAAAAATACTTTTTATATACATTACCATATATAAATTTAACAATACAAGACTTTTGGGTTTAGATTAGTATATTTTTATTAAAACACTAAAACCATTTTAACTGCTCATAAGTATTTTTTAAAATGATTGGCAAGTATATAAATAACAAAATAGTAGGGAATAAAAAAGTATTTTTTTTGTAACCTGGATATCTTGCAATCTTCTTTAGATTGTGAATGATTATTATTTCTCTCATGTCGGATATATTGTTATACATTTATTGCAGCAAGAATTCTGTTCCTTTTCAAGAAGTATACTACAATGTTTATGTCGCCAAATGTTCAAAACACTATCTACTGATTTAATTTTATTATTTTGAAACAAGTTCTGTTGATATTTTGTTAAACTGGGACCACCATTCCATAATTTTTTCATATCAATATGAAGCAATAGATTTTCTATTTCAGTATCATTGTATACATACTTCGGAAAATCGTGGTCGTAGATTATTTTGCCGTAAAAATTTTATACTATTGTCAAATCTTCCTTAACTACCACCTGTTTTTTCGCAGCAGGTACACCTAGAAAATATTTAGCAAATGTTAAACATTTTCTGTCTCCGTAAATCTTTTCTATCGACCACATATAGGGTAATTTGGAATTGGAAGGAGTATTCCAAATAGAATAAAAAATAAAAATACTGTTCTCAGTACTTTATTCTTCAATACCATCTGTAAAAATTACAATTGAATTGTATAATAAGCAACAAATACAACTTAAAATTTTTACTTGTGTTTTCGTCGTATTTTGGAGATTCTTTCGCGGTCACTATCAATAATTAGTCTTGTTAAAACTGATGATAAATATTTCGGACAATCAGGAAATATGTTAGGAATAGCGTTAGTTTCGAGGCGAAAATATTTTAGAGGCACCATTAAAAATCACAATATTTAAATCACAAAAGATTTAGTATTTAACCTACAAATTGCTACAAATAAATTATAAAACTTACTATTGTATCACCCCATTTCCATTCTTTTATAATCTGTTCGGATGCGAAATGATTTCCACAGACATATGTAGGCCCAGCTGCATAAAACATTGTTAACTTTAATCATCAATTTTGACGAAACTTATTTTCCAATGTTTTTTTGATACGTAACCATAATCAGCTAACAACGTTTTATCCAACTGGGCTCTGGTCTTTTATTGTTAGTTTTCGATCTTTTCTCGTAATAGATCTCATCAATTTAACGGCTATAGGTTGTTCGAAGATATTTCGTTATGGCCCTCTCAGCGGGTCTATTGTTAGGGATTTAAGCTTGATTTATAGGGGTGGAAGGACAATATTTCCCAATTTAATTTTATTTTTAATAATGAAACAGAGAATTTTGTACAAATATTATTAATGATAATGAAGCAAAAAAAAATGTTATATAAAAGTATCATTGTATAACAATTCATCATTTAATTAAATAATGCAATTAAACAATAGTACCATACATAAAAATAAATATATATTACACTGATATACATATGTAATTATTCGACAATATCATTGTCACAATCTCAATCCATTTCAATATCGTCGCTTGAGTCTTGAATATTTATAATAAAATCTTTGCTAATATTATTAATATCAATATATTGATTTTCTATATCAATTACATGACGCACACTGTTAGCCCAAATTTCTGGTGGTATATTGTTCATTTCATTTATTATTAGTTCGGTAACATCGTCACTTACAGTCGGTGATGTATTGTTCCGTCTTATATTGCATTTTAATTGCCCCCAAATTAATTCAATTGGATAAATTTTTGAAAATTCATTTATATACCTACTCACTAGGTATGTCTTTGGTATCTTATTTTCCCTAATATGTATTACTACCAGTCAAGGACGATTCTTCTCATCTTATATTTCTAATAATAGTCAAAGACTTAGTTTAATTTTGTGAATTCATTATTATTTCAAGTAAATCTGAAATACGTAATGTGCACAGAGATTAGGGATTTCCGAATTTAAATATTTTGCAATCCTACCCTGAGCGCCAACAGGTACAATCTCCTGCTGTGTGCGGTTTACCACAGGCTTAGTAAGTTAAAGCCATAACGAAATATCTTCGAACAAGCTATACCTCTTTCTATTGCTGCAAATAGTAAATAAAATGGCGCCAACAATTGCCAGTTGGGTTGTCAAACGAAACGTCAAAAATATTGCAGTCATTAAAATACTTGTATTCTCTGTTAGAATTTGCATCGTTATATATTTTAGCTTCAATGAAAGCTTTTGTAAATTTTTATGAGAAGTTTTTGTCACATTTTACGTCTATTTTTTTTTATTTTTTTTTAGAAACATTGCACTTATTTTTTATCTCTTTAAATTGAAAAGGTCTATTGCTTTTTGCCATACTTTTTTAACAGAGTTTTATCTTCAGGTGTGGAAATAATTGTAACTTTAGACTTATTTGAATTATAACAACTTGTACAATTTACTACTTTCCAAAATAGATTAATATAATACTAGTGATACTGGTTTTCATAATTCCACTACTATACTTGGTTTTACGTAAGAAAATAGCTTTGGTTTAAATAGGGATATAAATTCTGCCCTTTGATTTGTTATAATGCAAATCTAGTTCACAAAAACGAAATAAATATCACCTGTCAGTTGTCAATTATAAAATATAATCTACAGAATTAAGTGATGTTTAACCATGTTTTGTTGTAATTTTTAATATTCAAGCCTTGTGTATTTTTACGAATAAAAAGATTTATTATTGACAAAGTTTGGATTTACATTTCAAATTATTTATTTAATGCATGTAAAAACGGTCGGCTCTCAAGCGCCATCTACTATTTTCTTACGTGAAATGAAGTATAGTTTATTTTAACTAGTAGTAAGTACATATGGCAATTCTGTCCTCATAATGAAAACGTTGAATGAAAGAGATAGATATATACAGAAATAAATATGTTAGCATAGACAACCTGTAAAATAATTACAGGTTTAACACAAGGATATTAATATATACACTGGATTGCTAACATGTATAATGTGCACGTAGTCACCTGTGAGGCAAGCAATTGGAAGGCAGCCATTTGCAGAAAAGGCAAAATACGTGCAAAATTTAAAATTACATTTAGAAACTCTTGTAATTTAAATAAAACACAGCTTATTATTTACTTGTTTTATTTTACACAGTGAAAATACAACAAACAATAACGAACATTTTGCCTCTTGTAAAATCAACGTGAAAAAAGTATTGACTGAAGTTAGCTAAAAAAAAATGGTTACAAAAGTAAAGGGTTAAATACCAACATATGATAAAACAGCTCCAAATATTACCAACACCCTCCCTTATTTTTATATCTACTAAGTCCCTGCTTCATGATGCATTTTTTCAATTTTTCATGGTTCAGAGCTTTAGTTAGCGAATCTGCTACCATCTTTGTAGCAGATATATGACGAAATTCTAAAAGCCTTCCATTCACCTTTTCTCGTAAAAAGTGATGTCTGACATCATTATGTTTCGTTCTGGCTTGATACGCCCCTTTCAGAGCTAAATTTCTTGCTCCCTGGTTGTCCGTGTACAATAAGATGGGATGTTCAACGGACTTAGGTTCAATTTCTGCTGACAAACCTCTTATCCACAATGCTTCTTGACTTGCAGCGGACATCGCCATATATTCGGCCTCTGTGGAGGAAAGGGCTATTGTTGGCTGTCTTTTAGTATTCCATGAGATTGGAGCGCCACATTTTAAAAATATGTATCCTGTTACAGATCTTCTTTCATCTAGATCGCTTGCCCAATCTTCATCACAATATCCTACAATTGGTGAAGGTTTATTAACATCAAACTCCAAATTCATGTCTAAAGTTCCCTTAATGTAGCGGAAAATATGTTTAATTGCTGCCCAATGAGCATTCCAGGATTCTGATTGAATCTACTGACACAGCTAATAACTTATGAAATATCTGGTCTCGATACTTGAGCGGCAAAAAGAAGACTACCAACGGCTTCTTGATACGGCACATTCTTCATTTTTTCTAAATCTACTTCTGTTTTAGGTTCTTGATGTTTCGATAATTTTTCATTTGTATTCATAGGCGTAGACACAGGGTTGCATTTGTCCATATTAAAACGTTTAAGAATTTATTCTAAATATGACCGCTGATTAATCCAAATTTTCTTGTCTTGCCTGTTTCTTATCATTTAAAATCTTAAGACAAATTTAGCTTCACCAACGTCTGTCAGTTCAAAGTTCTGGCTAATTGAAATTTTATTTTATCTTTCGCTTCCTTGTTATTCGAAAATATTAGTAAATCATCTACCCAAACTGCTATAAACATCATTTTATTATCCGTACGTTTATAGTATACACAACTATCAAAACGAGATTGTTGAAAACCAATGTTCTTCAAACAAGAATCTAATTTGGCGTTTCACACTCGACTGGCTTCTTTGAGGCCATACAAACTTTTTCGCAGCCGACAAACTTTATTTGACTGTTGATATCCAGGAGGTTGCAGCATATATATTTCTTTGGCGAGGTCTCCTTGAAGAAATACTGTCACAGCGTCCATTTGGTCGATATCCAAGTCCAGTTCAGCTGCTAGTGATAACAAATATCTTATTGAACTGTAGCGTACAATCGGTGAGAATGTTTCCTCAAAATCCATCCCTTTTCTCTGAGCACAGCCCTTAACTAGAAGTCAAGCTTTATGCTTAACAGTTTTTCCATTGGCATCTTTCTTTGCCCAAAATACCCTTTTGCAATCCAAGCGTTTTTTGTCTGGAGGAAGGTCTACCAATTCCCAAATTTTAATTTGGAGTTGAGATTAAATTTCGTCATCCATCGCTTTTTTCCACAATTTTTTGTCAGAGCGAGACATTGCTTCTTCTGCAGTCACAGGATCAGATAATTCACTGCCAAAAAATGCTGAATGAGTCACAAAATCTTTTAGAGTTTTAGGCTTTTTCGTTCTCTTGACCGATCATTTCCAACTTTGCTCTCTGCTCTGCAACTGGTTCATAGTTAGGATCAGTGGATTCATCATCAGATTCAATTTCTAAACTATCATGTTCATCTTGAGATGTTCTAATACTCTGATCAGTATTGTATTCATCTGTGTCATTGTTTAAACTTTGAGTGATGTCTTCCTCATCCAAATGCTCATCAAAAATTATTTCGTTTCATCAACCGGAAAATAATATTTATCTGATTTTTGATGCGATTTATTTAACAGAGTACTTCCTTTCTCTGTTTCTGAAAAAATTACATCCCTGGATAAGGAGACCCGCTGTTTGACAGGATCATAATGTCTGTAAGCTTTAGACTCTAAGCAGTATCCTACAAATATACTTGGAGTTGATCTGGGATCAAGTTTCTTACGCTTCTCAGAAAGTACGTGACAGTAAGCTATACAGCCAAACATGTTTAAATGTGCAAGTGTTGGCTTTTTTTGACCAAATTACCTCAGGAGTTTTAGCAGTGGACTTACTTGGAGAACGGTTGAGCAAATAAATTGAAGTGTTCACCGCTTTAGCCCAAAAAAACATTAAGTAATTCATATACCATCAGCAAACATCGAGCTCGGTCCATTATAAATCGGTTTAGCCGCTCAGCTTACCCATTTTGTTGCGATGTGTACGAACAAGTAGTTTGATGTAAGATACCTGCAGTATTAAGCAAATTAGTTAGCTTTTTGTTGCAATATTCGCCTCCATTGTCCGTACGCAATATTTTAATTTTACGTCCCGTCTGATTTTCCACAAAGTTCTTAAAAGTCTCAAAACATTCCGGTACTTCAGACTTTGATTTTAAGAAGAAGACAAATGATTTATGACTGTAATCATCTAAGAACGTCAAAATATATTTCGATCCAGCAAGTGAGCTTACTTCCATCGGTCCAACTAGATCAGAGTGTACAAGTTCTAATAAAGCATTTGTTTTTGAACTACTTGATTCAAATGGTAAACGGTGCCTTTTACCAATTGCACAAGTTTCACAAATTTCGGATGCTTTTGACTCAGAACTTTCAAAATTTAAATGCGCAGATCGCTTATGCCAGAGATTTTGATCATTGCATTGAGCAGACATGAATAAACATCAGTGGGAGGTACATCTAATTTAAATAGTTTATTAACAAGAGTGGCGGTAGCAATGAGATCACGTTGTTTGTTAAAAACTTTAGCTCCAGTTGAATCAAAAGTTACAGAATTGCCTTTACTAACTATTTGACTAACTGAAAGTAAGTTTACTCTTAGCTCAAGAACAAAGTAAACATTACTTACGTTTACATTAGATTCTGTACCAGAAATGCTTACTGGAATTTTCAAATCTCCCAATGTATCCGTCACCATCTTCTCATTGTTTGCTATGGTGATATTTAATTGGGCTTCTTTCCTTACATTTTTCAACACAGAACTGTCCGTGATTAGATGTGCAGATGCTCCTGAATCTGCAAACCATTCATTACTTGCCTGAGATTGTACGGAGAACGCAGCAAATAGAGAATTGTCAGCCTTATTCTTCTTGCTGTTATGCTTTGCTTCGTCATTGCTTCTTTGACAATTCTTTGCAAAGTGGCCATAACCATTGCACTGGTAACAACGTGGTCCTTTTCCCTTCCGCCATTTTGGTTGTGTTGACCTCTGATCATTGCTACTACCTTCGTTGCTCTTGTATTTTGTTTATTTGAATGATGAACCATAACCATACATAGCTACATCTTTTGACTTGCCTGGCTCAGAGATGTCTTCTTGTGTTTGGGCACTCCTGAGCTATTCTGGGCTAAATAAGCTGACCCAGGTGGAGTAGCGGTAGCGCTGTTGCTTCACGCTCCAAGGATCCATGGACGGTTAATGCAATGATGTCTATTTTACTATTCCGGTAAAAAACTGAGGTCGTATGCTAATATATATTTTTACAAAAATGTGACTTACGGTATAACATTTTTAACAATCATTTCTACCTACCATTTTAATTACTCACTTTCACTACAGGGTCAGGTGACTGAGCCCTGCAGAATCTGATGACCTTCTAATGAAGGTTGCTCCATTGATCACAAAATAAAAAATAAAAAACACTAGGTTACGAGAAGCTATACCACCAGCTGATATATTTGCAGTAACCTTGTGGTTTTTGGCCACTGGCGATTCTTTTGTAACTTTAATGTACATGCATAAAATTTCCAGAAGTTCAATTTGCCAAATTGTTACTACTGTGTGTGAAGCCATGTTGAAAGTTCTGTCAGAGGAAGTGAAGGTAAAAAACAACATAAACTCTTTAGATATTACTTTATTTCACTATTTTATAGCATGGCCAACTTCATTGAATTGCGTTACGCTTATTATAATTATAAATATAAAAAAATATTTTTAATGACTTGTGAAAAATTATTAACTAACCCTACTTTGTAATTATATGAGTATTTTTTATGAGTATACGGAAAAATAATTTGAAAGATTTATAATTTTTGGTTCCCTTGTATTGGCAGGCGGGTTGTCTAGAGTGAAGTAGGTGGGTGTTGGTATAATACGCTGCATTGTTGATGCTGCTAATTGCACAGGCGAAGAGCTGTATGAACAAGGAAGCTGCTGAGGACCATTATCCATTTTAATTTTCTCCATTTCAGCAGCGTGCAACGCAGCAATATTTTTTTCCTTCGCTTTGGCCAAAATAGTTGCATATTTTCGGTCATTGTATTTTCTTATTTGGCTAGAAACATAATTTCCAAAAATTGGAATTCATCTGGTCCTGTTTTATTTGACAATATTTACCCTACTGCAGTCATATGTTTAACCATTGCCTGAATATCAGGACCAGTGCATTTTTGCTTCTTTTCCGGGAGAGAAAATGGTGCCATTATTGTCGTAGCAGTGATGTCTGTTTATAGATTAATAACTTCATTGTTCGTCTCCATATATGAATTTGCTCTACATTAATATTGTCAGATAGTGATTGTTGGCCGAAAGAACTATTTGATTAATAGAAAAAAAAATGTACTTATCAAAATTAAACTCTACATTCTATAGCAACTTTGTAATACATATGTTTTTGTTTCAATTTAAAAACAAATATTTTGTAGTTGCCAAAAAAAAATAAGACGAATGGTTATGTATAGCTGAGGCATTTGAAAAAAAGTGGAGTTTCCCCCACTGCGTAGGAACAATAGATGGGAAACGTAAGAATCAAAGCTCCTCCAAATTCTGGATCTTTATTTTTTAATTTTTATTTTTTTATTCATGCACACTGTTTGAAACATTTCATGTATATAAGTGGTGATACAATGGCGATGAAACACTTTTTCTCCTTATATTTTATAAATTTACAATTTTAACTCGAGGCTGATGCAGATGAAATTATGAAAGACGCACGCAACAACTATGCTTTTATCTGGGATTCGAACCCAGGATCCTTGGAGCGTGAAGCGACAGCGCTATCGCTACTCCACCTGGGACAGCTTATTTTTTAATTACATGGAATTCTTTAGTATTACTTTAATTGCTTTAGCAGATGCGGGTTATAAATTCCTTTATGCTAATGCTATTTCAGACGGAGGAGTGTTGAAGTATATATCATTGTATACTAAAATATTACGAAACTCTCATGATTTACCAAGATCAGCTGCTTTACCTGGAATAACAGCACCGGTACCATATGTATTTGTAGCAGACGATGCTTGCTTTAGAAAAAAACTTTATTAAACCATTTCCTGGGCCTTACTCTACCACTGGCAAAGAAATTTTGACTACCGGCTATGTCGAACACGTCGTATAAATAAAAACGCGTTTGGGATTTTAAGTTCAGTTTTTAGTTCTTAAATGTAATATGATATGGTATCACCAGAAAAATCTGCGAGTATTACATCAGCTGCTGTTTACATCCAGAACTATTTGAGAAACCGGATTTTTTTACATCTCAAGGCACATTCGATTGTGATGACGACAACGTAAATGTTAAACCAGGTAAATGGCGATCAGAGAATAAAGAATTTATGCTCCTTCAAAGGAGAACTGCTCGACCAAACATACAGACAAACGAAAGAAGTTTGCTGACTATTACTTGAGTGTTGATGGAGCAATAAAGAAGATTCCAATTATTCCAATAATTAAAGACAAGTGCATAATGAAAACAGCTTTTACTTAATGTTGCTAGACAGTGAATACGTGTTGCCAGCAGTTGCTTCGTTCATACGAATAATCTATCCTTAATTATTTGTATTAAAAATTAAGGAATATATGAAGAAAGCAGTAAATTTTTTCACATTATTTTTATTATTTATGACTATATTTTTTTTGCGAGTTGAGTTGTGTACATCGTCTTTTTTGCGTATATTTCTTTTCTAAAATTTAGTGGTAAATTTTATTAAAATTGAATAATAAATTTTACATTATTATTGTGGCCAGTTAGTGCTATTCAGTAGTGTTAATTTTAACTACAAATGATCTTTGCCTTGCTCTGCTTTTTAATATTAAAGTATATAAAACCGTTAAATAGGGCTAACATAATTAATCAATTAGTGCTTTGTTCCAACGTGTTCAAAATGCGTACCTGTAGCAAGTGTAACCGGAATATTAACAACAAATACCCTGGTGTGCGTTGCTTTAAATGTGCGCGCCATTTTCACGGTGCGTGTGTGGAAGTATCCCCGGATCAAATGCCCAGCAGCTTTGTTTGGCTATGCCCTCCATGTCGTCCTGAGAGGGATATCAACACCCCAGTCGCTGCAGATGTGAATATATCTCCACCTTCACCGAACTCTCTACGGGATATACAATCCAGCATTAACTCCTTAAAATCGGAGCTTTTGGCAGCCATTGATATAAAATTCGATACTTTATTAAAATCTGTTAATTTTTGTTGTGACAAAATAACAGATTTCGAAAAAAACCTCAAAGATATTAATGAAAAAGTAAAAGAAATGGAAGCTTTTAAAAAAGAAAATAATGAATTAAAACTTACCGTGAGTCATCTAGATACTAAGCTTCAGGAACTTGAACAGTATTCCCGTATTAATAATGTTATCCAGAATATTTCAGAGAAAACTAGTGAAGATATTAATAGCATTGTCTCTAATATTGGTAATATCATTAATATTCCGATAAAAGTCGATGATATTGACGCTGCACATCGCGTACCCCATTTCAATAGGAATATTAATAATTTAAGACCTAAAAATATTATTGTTAAATTTGTATCTCGTGGAATGAAAGACAACTTCATGCGGGCTTTAAGGTTAAACAACTTAACAACAAAAACATTAGGTTTTGATGGTACGGAAGTCAAAATCTACGCTAATGACCATTTAACCAAAACTAACACGCTACTTTTTAAAATGGCTCGCGATGAACTGCACTCTAAAAATTACAAATATGTTTGGACCAAAAATAACAAAATTTTTGCTCGCAAAACAGACACATCAAGAACATTTGCTATAACATCTGAACAGAGTATTAAAAACCTAAATTAATATTTTTAAATAATTTATTATATTATAAACACGTTATTTTATGGGTATAAGTGTTTATTATCAGAACGTTAATGGTTTGAGAACCAAAACTAATGATAGTAAATCTGCTTCGTTTTCTTGTGATTTCGACATTTTGTGTTTGACTGAAACTAACTTAAACTCGTCTTTTTTCGACCATGGAATTGTGAGTGATAGTTATTGTGTTGTGCGCCGTGATCGGTATACTACCAATTCTCACAAATATGACGGTGGTGGCGTGTTGATAGGGGTCAGGAAGAACTTGAATTTTGTACATCGTCCTGAGTGGTCCACATGTAGTGAAGATGTCTGGATCACGGTATACTTAAAATCATTTAAGTTACATATTTGTTGTGTGTACTTACCTCCTTTGTGTAACGACTCCATGAATTTATTTTTGAATAATCTTTCTGTAATTGTTGACTCTTCACCTGATGACAAATTTTTGATTTGTGGAGATTTCAATTTGCCATATTTACAGTGGAGCAAACATCATAATCATTTTATTGCAAGTAATGTATATAACACTACTTCTTCTATTGTTTTGGACAGTATATCTTATTGTAATTTGAAACAATTCAATGGTGTACAAAATGTTAATAAAAGATGCCTTGATTTAATTGTTTCAAACATTGAAAGTGTGAGTGTTAAGGAATGTGATCTCCCTCTAAGTAAAGTTGACAAGCATCATCCGCCTTTATCAATTGATTTTGAATGTGAATATAATTCAAATTTAAAATTTAATTATAATGAGTTGTTTTTATTTAAAAGGGCTGACTATGATTCCATTAATGAACATTTATCTAATATCAACTGGTCACAAAAATTTTCCTCTTTGAATACGGAAAATTCAGTCAATAAATTTTATGATATACTGCATAATGCCATTAACACCTTTGTTCCTATAAAGTTACTCACCAAAAGAACGTACCCTTATTGGTATTCAAAAGAATTAATTTGCTTGATTAAGGGCCGGTTTATCAATGCAAGGATAAATAATTTAACTGGCAGATAACTTTTTAACTGCCAGTTAAAACATAGAAACCGTTTATCAAACAAAAGTTAACGTAAACTGTCAGATAAAATCGGCCAAAATTTATCCGTCACTTCATCTAGCAGATAAATCTATTATCTGGCAGTTAAAATATAAGTAGAAAATTTTACCCTAAAAAATTAATAAATATAATAAACAATTAATTAATTAAAATGTGGTAAGTATATTATACTGATATTTTGTATTAATTCTATTCAAATATCACAATTTTATAACCTAAAATGTATAGTTGCAGAATTTTTTAAATCGATTCTATATCTTTTATGTAAAATTCTTTATTACCCTTGTATTACGTATTATAGTTTTAACTACGGACATTATACAAGAAAAAGAGACCAGAGAGATATAGATTTCCAGAATTTCATATAAGGAAAGCGTTGAATTCAATGAAGATATAATGAACCAGTTGGAAGTTGCTATTTCCCCGTTCTTAAGGACTAGATAATGGTTAAACATATTGATAAAATGAATAAAGATATTACATACAAAAATAAAAACGTATTATAATCATACAAATCATTACAATAGTGAATAAAATTGTTGTATAATGCAACATTTATGTCAAATGAAACATACTGATTACAACAATAATAATATTTGTTGGTAGCAATAAATTAATATAGATTATAATCTGAACTAATCAGTAATAATGATTGCAACATTAATTCATAATTATAAAAGTTGGGCAAGTACAACAATGAAGAATGTTGAATATACAGATATAAATAATTAGATGTTGCGCCTTCGTTCTTAAATTTTCCATTAGCGTTTATATCTTTTTTATGCATATTATGGTTCCTAGAACATATATTGTCATTTTATCAATATAAATATTTTTAATATATTTACCTATTAGTTTTAAAAAATAACAATTCTGTATTTGATGTACAATTCATACAATAATATCCAAAGTACCTCATTATTCTCAAATAATTAACAATAAAAACTATCCTATAAAGATCTGTCAGGTCTGTATTCTTGATCTGTCAAAATATTTTGAAATTTGACACATGAGTCCCAAGCCAATCATTAAAGGTTTTACAATTTCAGTGTTACCAATATATAATTAAATGTAAGTTTGTTAACTGGCAGATAACTTTGTATTGATGAACAATCGTGTAAAGTTATCTGACAGTTAACGTTAACTGTTAGATTGTTATCTGGCAATTTTATCCTTGCATTGATAAATCGGCCCTAAGGAGAAACATAAGTCACACGTCAAATTTAAGCGTTTCAATAATTCCAGTAATTATAAGGAATTTTCCTCTTTGAGAAAAAGGGTTAAAGAATTAACGCGAACTTGTTATCAGATGTATATTAGAAATATTGAAGACGAAATTCCTAATAATATAAAAAAATTTTGGCCTTAGTAGTTCCCGTTTTCAAAAATGGCAATAAAAATGAGGTTGAAAGTTACCGTCCGATCTCTAAACTTTGCATTTTTGAAAAACTATTTGAAAAACTTATTTACAAAACCTTATTTGCTACATTTAAAAATATAATAAATATTGAGCAACATGGCTTTTATTCAGGTCGATCAGTTGATTCGAACCTTGTTGAATACACGGACTTCATTTTACAGTCAATGGATGATAAAACACAGGTAGATGCAGTATACACCGACTTTAGTAAGGCATTTGACCGGATTAATCATCTTATCCTGATCTCGAAATTAGAGTTGTACGGTGTTCACGGTCAGTTTCTACAATGGTGCAAATCATACCTTACTGATAGACAACAATGTATAACTATCAATGGATACACCTCGGAGTACTTTCCTGTAACCTCTGGTGTACCACAGGGATCACATCTTGGGCCTCTCCTTTTTCTAATCTTTATTAATGACATTAAGAGCTGTTTTACCAACTCCAAGTTCATTATGTATGCTGATGACCTTAAAGTATTTAACGCTGTCAAAACTGCATCCGACTGTTCTGCGTTGCAGAAAGATCTTGACAGACTAAGCTCTTACCTGATAAGAAATTATTTAACACTTAATTTTGGTAAATGCTCGTGTATTACTTTCACACGTAATAGAAAAATACTTACGTTCAATTATTCCATTGACGGTAATAATATTAGTCGTGTCTCTCATGTTAAAGATCTTGGCGTCATCTTAGAGAGTAAGCTTTTGTTTGACTTACATGTCGATTATATTGTTAAAAAAGCTTATAAAATGCTTGGCTTTATTTTAAGAATTGGTACAAGTTTCACTAATTATAACACTTTCATATTTCTTTATTATTCTCTTGTACGATCTCAATTAGCATTCGCTACTGTTTGCTGGTCACCGCATTATCATGTATATATAAATAGAATCGAGAGTGTCCAAAGAAAATTTATTTCTATTTTGAATTTCAGGTATCCACATAATTCGATTCTGTTACTTTCGTTACAAAAAAGACGAATACTTTTGGATCTGTCTTTCTTATTTAAAATTTTAAACAATTTTATAGATAGCGCTGTTATTTTAAATAAATTTTCTTTACGGATATCTCATCATTCTACTCGATTATCTGATTTGTTTTTTGTTAAGCACTGTAGAACAAACTCTGCAATGAATTCACCGCTAGTTAAATTAGTACATGCTTACAATAATTTAGCTTCTGTACCAAATGTACCTGATTTATTTTGTTGTAGTTTACGTACATTCAAAATATTTCTTAAATTTTATTTGAGTTATTTGTATACTATTTAATACTGACTTTCTTTCTTATTCATTTTTATACCACTGTTTTATATGTTTATTATTAATATTTTGCCTCGACTTCGCAATATGTAATGTTTGATGTTGTTAGTGCTGCACTGTTATTGGGACTTGTTCTGTTGTGTAGCCCTTCTTTGTAAAAATAAAAAAAAATAAAAATATATATATGGTTCCCGGAAAATTGATTGCGGTAAATTTATCGCGGAAAATTCAACGCGGGGAAAATTCATCGCCGGAAAACTGATCGCGATGTAAATTGATCGCCGGTAAATTGATCGCGAGGAAAATTGATCGCGGGAAATTTTGATCGCAGGAATATTAATCGCCGGAAAATTGATCGCGAGGAAAATTGATCGCCGGTAAATTTATCGCGTGGAAAAATTGATCCCGGGAAAAATTAATCTCGGACAAATTGATCGCGGGGAAAATTGATCGCTATAAAATTGGTCGCTTAAATATTTACATAAAAAAAATTGAAGACTGTTATCATCAGAAAAATTACAAGAATGAATTTTAAAATGCAGAATGCTTACACATGCATATAGGTTAAACCTAGTACCTTCAAAGATTAAATAATTCTAGGGAATGCCGACGCGGAGATTAAACAATCCAGGAATCGGAGATAGACAAAGGTCTAACTGTTCATTCTTTAGGTTATAGCCATTGTGAATGGCTTTCTTGGTTTCGAAATATTCTAGGAAAGTTAATCTTAGCTTTTCCCTTTCGCAATGCAGGATACTTAAATTGTCCTTAGATGTATGTTGATTTTCTAATAAATGTTGGGCTACATTTGAATTGATTGTCTTGTTTTTAAAACTACTCATGTATTCATCGAATATAATATTTAAATTACATGGGCTGGTATTCTGAGCTCACCGCTTTACGTTTTTATGCCAAAGGTTTATACCAAGAAGATAATGGTAGGTTATTTTTCAATGTTCATCGTTCACTTTTTGGTTATAGATATATTTACGAATCCATCTAGAAATATAAATAACAATAACAGTAATAATAATTCCAGGTGATTTACATGGTTTAAGCCAACCTACTGTTAGTAGAATTATTAAAAAAGTTTCTGTGGCGTTAGCTGGGAAAATAAAAGACTTTGTCAATTTACCACGAGACACAAATTTTGCGAAAAGAGATTTTTACAGAATTGCTGGCTTTCCCTCTGTAATCGGATGTGTAGATTGTTCCCATATTAAAATTCGCAATCCTGACAAAGAAAGGCCACTTTTGTACTGCAATAGGAAAGGCTGGTACTCTTTGAACGTGCAGGTTGTAGCTGATGCCAAATACAGAATTATAGATCTCGTGGCTCGATGGCGGGGAAGTGCACAAGATGCTAGAATATGGGAAGAATGTAGTCTTGCCAGAAAGTTTGAAGTAAGTTCAAATTACAAAGTGTAACCGAATTGATGCAGGCGAAGTCAGTCATATATTGTAAATATAATTCTATAATAATTAATAATATTTTCTTTGCTCTATATGTAACGTAAACATTACGTGCGCAAACTATTAACCTGACTGACGAATGTCGCGCAACTGGGGTCCATTCTATGTATTTTGTTCTTCTTCTCCCGCATTCATCTGCTGATTAGAAAAGAAATATTTTAATTACTATTCATTAGTTAAAATTTCCGACTTCTTATTTGCATTTTGAAGAATGTAAAAATATTGAAATATCCCGATTTTAACACTTTAAATAAATACGAATTATTTGTAATATGCTACGCCTGCGTTCAGTTACATCGTTCCCGCGAGATTCAAACCGGCTCTGAATTATTCTGATACAAACTTGTATACATTATATTATAATGCTTGTATTTTGTAGGACGGCGAAATAAACGGTTTGTTGTTAGGAGATGGGGGTTATCCATGCTCTTCCTATTTACTAACACCGTTGTTAAGTCCGCAAACACCTTCGGAGCAACGATATAATAGGGCTCATATTAGAACTAGGTGTACCGTTGAACGGTGTTTTGGGCAATGGAAAGTTGTTTTTCGAGCACTTCAAAACGGCATGTTAATATCTTTAGACACTGCCAAAGCTGCTATTGCTGCAATGGCAGTATTACATAATATTAGAAAGGATATGGATGGCGGTAAATCGATATAATTAATATTTAAATGGATTAATTTATTATTTTATACTTTTTGTAAAACAGACGACATAAGCTCTGAGGAGAGCGATGATGATTTTGAACCAGCGGCCCAACTACAGCAGAATATGCAGCATACACGAGTCCGAGGAAATATATTCCGAGAAAATTTTATACGTCGGTATTTTACTTAAATACCATATACCATAGAAGTGACTGATTTTTTCCCGACATATAAGAGTAATTTACATTGCAAGACCGTTACTCAGAACTTTACGGGCGTGTACGGTACCTAACGAGCGAGAGAAGCGAGCTTGTTATCCGTGCGAGCACGTAAATTTCGAGTAACGGTTGAGCATTGTACAATGTTTTATGAAATAATGAATCGTAAATAATTTGAAAAAAAAATTGGAATACATTAAACTATTTGATCGAAACAGTTTTCGAAACATGGCGAAGCGAAATAATGAATAAATAAATCTGTATACATGTTGCTGTTGTTTTAACAGCTCGTAAATTTTTTAACGGGCAGAACCCGTAAAAACATTCTTTACTACTAGAGACAGAGCTCTGTAATAAGACGTTTACGATTCAGTATAACGTAAAATTGTTACACGATACGAAGTTGAAAGCACTTACCAGGCCTCACCCCATGTGTACTCAAAGCTATTGTGAAGAGAGCACTGCAGTGATCACTTTTATGCTATTTGAAAATTGGAAATAAATTTCAACTTTGACGTCGATTGGAATCGAACCCGGGCCGTCTGATTCACAACCGGTTACCTAATACACAACCATGTGGCCCAACAGCATTAATTTATTTATAGTACCTGTTAAATATATCTAATATTTATACTGCTATATCTAAGTAAAAAAGTAATTAGTAATTATAGAGCTAGAGCTTCCTTATTATTGCGATTTATTCCTGTTAAGAAGCCAAATAAATAAATAAATACTATGACATTTTTGTATATATTTCGCCCGGTAGGGGTAATTGAATAGTGGTCACATCTGCTTAATGTTATTTCAATTTACGGTCCTTGTAATCTTACTTTTACTGTCGATTGTGAAATAATATTAATAATAAAAAAAAACACCAATGTTTTCAAATAAAAATTATTGTTTATTTTCAAGCAAATCAATTTCTTTAATTATTTTTTGTTTTTTTAATTCTAAAATTTCTAACTCTAATTTGGTTTTTTGTTCAATAAATTTATTTTCTAAAGCCAAATTTCTCATAATAGCTTCATGCTGTTGCCTCTTATGCTCTTCATCTTCTGCATACTTTTTTATTTCCAAATTGAGCAACTTTTCTTCATACGAAGACATTTCTTGTTTTCTTGTTTTCCTGTTTTTTTCTATGGTATTTGGGAAACAAGTAGGAGGTGGGGAACATGGAACAGGATATTCGGCAGGCTCAGGTTCTTTTACAGTTTCAAGAATTCTATAAATAATAAAAACGTAATATATTTGTATGTTTTTTATTTTTTTTTTAAGTCTATGAAACAAAATTTCTGAAAATGAAATTAGATTAATTTGTGCACAGTATTTGTAAAAAGTAAGCTGAATTGTAATAAAATCAGTATAGTATTGTGTTAAAACTTAAATATAGTTAAAAAATATTTCTTACGAATATAATACTCACCCGGTTTGTGGATTGAGAACATATTGCTCAAGGAGTTCCTGAAGAAAAATGTTATATTATTAAAAAAGCAATTGTAAAAATACGCCCATTATCCTTACGGATTCTTTAGGAGCACCAGCATCACAGTCATATTTGCTTGTGTCCACGACAAAATCGAGTGGACAAATTTCCGCAATATCCCAATCTTGCGGGTCTGGCATTTCGATAGGAGAACCTCCACCGGTTTCTTTAAGGCTCCTCCGATACTGCCCAACATTCTTTTTGGCGTTATTTTTCATTCTTCTCCATTGCTCCTTCATTCTATCGACGCCCCTTTCATACCCATTCACCTTCATTTCTTCTTCTATTTCACGCCATGAATTTTTCCTCTTTTTCATTATATTGGCATCATTTCCCTTACTTTCTAATATATCCTTCCTCTTCTTTAAACATTCTTTAAATAACATTTTTTCTTCGTGGGACCAATTTTCCGATCTCTCTCTTTTTGATGCCATCTAAATAAAATGAATATATTCATTTTATTATAATAAGTAAAATAGAACAATCAAGGGATATTCGAACAATAATCTACACATACTCTTATTTCACAAGTATGATACTACATATTATTTTTTAAATTTTCAAAATTGTCCTATTTGTTGATGGTAATAATATAATTGATTACAATAATGAAATATTGGATTAAAATACAATAATGAAATATTGGATTACAATACAATAATGAAATATTGGATTATAATAATGAAATATTTGAGTTCAGCAACGAAAAATTTGATGTACAGAATAAAAGATTGAATTATAAACTTTGAAAAACATATACGATAAATTGACTCTACTTGCATTAATAATACAACTCTGTATTAATTTCATATATTCATATTCTAGTTTGATGTTCCATTCAACTTTTACGCAACTTCGCACATAATAAAATACAAAATAATAAATTAAATCTGTCTGAAAGATATTAGAAGCACAGTTTACATTACTTTTTACACTGATCTTGACTCCAGTTAAGTTATATGTTTTATAAAACTTCCAATTTGGACATAAGTTTTACGTAATCTGAATAATATTTCAATTAAAAAGAATATAATGATAATGTACTTACCATTTATCAAATAAATATAATACAATAATTTGAATACTTATTTTTGACAGCAGGTGTTGAGCAGGTGACACTTCCAGACTTCACTGTACTAAAAAAGTCGACTACTTAGTCGGGCTTAGTCGGGTTGCTTAGAACAAGAAACCGAAAGTCGGCGACTAGCTAGTCACCCTTAGTCGTTTAATTTAGTCGCGAGCTCAGAATACCAGCCATGCTGTTTAGCAAATATAAATATAATCACAATTATTGCAGTTTATTTTATAGATACCGGACTTTTTACAATTCTTCTTAGATAAAATTTTATTATTGACTAGTATTGTTTTCAATTTATTGTTATTAAAGAATCCGCATTGTATGTTAAATTTTATGTAAGCAATTTCTTGGTTTGATATAGATCGGTATAGAATTCTTATAAAAGCAACTTAAACTTTTTCTTATAAATAAGATTATGAATTAAATTAGGCGAGTAACCGTTGTTAAGGGCAATTGACATAATAATATTAAGCTCTGAATTATAATCAATTTCATTTACGGGTAATTTCAAAAGTCTGTCTATCATACTGTGGAAAGTGGACATTTTAGTATTATGCGGATGATTGGAGTGAGCTGGAATGATTATGTATTTTATTTTTCCGATAGATTTTGAAATTAAATTTATTGTTACAATGAGTTATATTTAAATTTGTAGAATTTTGTGATTTTTCATATTCTATTTCCATAGTGAATTGAATGTTATTTTCAAAAGTATTAATATTCTTGAACAAAGAATGTAGTTGTCTTTTAGTACCTACATACAAACAAATTACATCATTGACGTAGCGAAACCATAACAAAATTTTATTAATTATGACATTTTTTGTTTCCAAATAATCCATGTATATTACAGCCAAAATTGATGATAAAGGGGAAGCCCATAGTTAAACGTTTATTTTAATTATAAAATTTATCATTAAAATTAAAATATTTTGAAAAAGATAATTATAATTTCAACAATTTTAAAAATTCATCTCTTACTTGTTTTCTTTAATCACTTCTAATAGTTTATTTACTGGAATTGATATGAAAATACTTGAAACATCAAATGACACTAATTTAGAGTTGTAGGGATATCCCTATTTTTAATTTTATTAATTACAGTAATGCGTTTCTTACACTGTGAGTTGCTTTAAAAGTTTGTAAACTAGGGATTAGATTGTTTACGAATTTACACAGTTTGTATGTAGATGCATCTACGTATGAAACAACTGGTCTTATGAGTATATTGTCTTTATGTAATTTAGGTAAGCCATACTGGAGATGAGGGGTTGGAACTGATAAATAATTACAGGGTGTGTCTGGGAAGACGCCCCCCCCCTTTAACTTTTTTATTATAAGTAATAGAAAAAAAAAGCTCATATAAAAGTTTTATTATTTTACATATACTATTTGATGGCAGATGTAGATATTTTTTATAAAGTCAGGTTTAGGGGAAGGTAGGGAAATGAGGCCCCCTTAACAATTTTGGGCTTTATCTTGTACGTTTTTGCATTCGTAGTTATGATTTTGAGCAAACATTAACGTTTCATTGTCAGTAAACATAATTGTTATAAAAAAATACTTTATTTCAAAGAAAATACATTTGTAATAAATAAAAACTGAAAAAAGTGCAATGGGTCCCATTGCCCGTCTAATGGGGGAATGGGGACCAGTATATTAATTTAATGTTTAGCAACAAAAATCACACATATATATCTTTTTTATTGGCACCGGAACATTCGGCATGAGCCCACTTATGGTACATTGTGCATCTGTACCATAGCTCATTGGATTTATCAAATTCTCCACATACGATGCATTGATCTGCCGGGGAACCATCAAATTATCCAGCTCATCATCGTCGTAAACAGGCTCATCAATATCTTCATCAGAGGAACTTAGTACATACATATTTACAAGGCCTCTAGATAAAATAAAAAACAGTTTTTCAGTAAATGTGCCTTTATAATCAACTCGGGGTAATGGCGCCCCAACACGTCTTAAAAAAGTCAGAAATTATTTTAAAATATCAAATACATCACATAGTTTTTGTAAATGTTGATTTTAAAAACAGATCATATCAAAATAGTATTTGTGTATACTAGATATATTTAAATCATTATTTTGAATGGTCTTACCTCAATATTATTAGAACACCACACTTAAACTATTATTCACGAAAGATGACTATTCAAGGTTATTTGTGAGCCGTCTGATATAATATTACTTGCAGATAACTTCATTGCATTTCGTATGGAAAGGCGTGCAATATGAAATATTTATGGGCACATTTTAACTGAAAAAATATGAGTAATTATGTTTCTTTCTAAATAATGCCTTTCTGAAAGATTTATGTTCTTCACTTATGTTTTTGCAAAATTCAAAAACATAGACTTAACTTATAAACCAAGGAATAATAATTTGATTTAAACAGCAACGCCACTGGGTAAATGCTAGCACAGAGGGCAGTGTAGTAGATAATTAGGTATCTATAATTCTACGACATACGTTATTATTATTTATAGTGTGTTAGAAAGTAATGCCACCATTTACGTATATCTGTCACACCACATAAATTAAATAGACGTAGGTCAAATAATCTTTCTCTTTCTAATACAAAATGTTGCTAAGCTACTGCTGTAAAGTGATGTGTATTCTTTCTTCGAACGAATGACCATGAATAGTCATCTTTCGTGAATAATAGTATAGATGGCGAGCTGATAAACTATAAAATACGCTTCAAAATTTTTAATGTCAATAGTAGAGATCTCATACTTACCGATATAGCTTAGAACACAGTACTACATATGTCACCACTGCAAGTTATTCCATAAAACAAACAATTTGTCCAATAACATGGTGGGTGCCATTACCCGCTGGGCCCCATTACCCTACGTTCCCAAGATACGACCATCAACTTTTATTTTTCTAATGGCAACCTATAATTATTTTAATAAAATAGAAACTGCCATTTTTTTCTCTTTTCAACGATGTATTATTTTTTATTAATGTATTCGAAAAATTTCGAGGTAAATGAGATAATTTAGAAATATTAGAAATAATTTTTAAACAAATATTATAGGTGGCTATGTGAAAATAAACAAAACGTAACAGTGCTATACAACTTAGCAAACTAAAACAACAAATGTATACTTTTTGACATTAATTTAATTGTTTTACATTGTTACGTTTTGTTTATTTTCACATAGCCACCTATAATATTTGTTTAAAAATTATTTCTAATATTTCTAAATTATCTCATTTTTCTTGAATTTTTTCAAATACATTAATTAAAAATAATACATCGTTGAAAAGAGAAAAAAATTGCGGTTTCTATTTTATTAAAACAATTATAGGTTGCCATTTGAAAAATAAAAGTTGATAGTCGTATCTTGTAAACCTGACTTTGTAAAAAATATCTACATCTGCCATCAAATAATATATGTAAAATAATAAAACTTTTATATGAGCCATTTTTTTTATTACTTATAATAAAAAAGTTAAAGGGGGCGGCGTCTTCCCAGACTCACCTGTATATTCATGTCTCACTACAAAATAATTCTCACATTTGCGAAATCTATGGGATATTTTAATATAAATTATGTACAATACATACATTTTCTTTATATTCAATATACTGATTTTTTTCTACTTTCCTTTTCTTTTTCTTTATATTTGTCATTTTTTCGCAGATTCGTTTTATATTATTTTTTACGTATATTCTTTTGCGTTGTTGACTTCTATTATTTTCATAATATTCATAATGATGCACAAATATTTTTGACAGTGGCATACAAATATTTTTGACAGTGACATTTATGTGTCAATCACAAATATTTGAATTTCTTGCCTTGAAGTAGTTTGATCTGAGATTTTTTACATCAAATTATATTATATGCATTTCTTTATCTCTAAATCTATAAAAGATATAATAATGAATTTATATTTATCGAACAAAATATTTAACGTTCTTTAATATAAGTATTTACATAAATTTTCGATAAATAATATATTTGGATGACTTTTTTCTTGTAACTACTACTTCCGGTTGTCCAATTGTTACCAAAACTGAATCAACTCTTCCCATTATTGTTGGATTGATGAATCCGTAGTTAAAAATGTCATAAGTCTTATAGTATTTGAGAAATCGTGAATCCAACATCCACACATCCACACACACACATACGGACATCATCGTAAAAATGTTATAATCGGAATCTAGGGACCTTAAAACATGCTTATTCACTAAAATCTAGATATGCGATTTCTAGCATGAATTCAATACCTCTCTTAGCGAGAGGTAAAAAGGTTTCACAATTCTTTAGCAAAAACCGAAATTTTAACTTAACTGAAAATTAGGTGTGGGATCTGACTTGAACTCGGAGATATTACCATTGTTAATGAAATCATCGACTTTCTCAAAATAGTTTGACTTTTATAAAAAGACGGATTTTAATTTTTTTATACTTATTCATACATATTAGCATAAAGTTAAGTAAATAAAAAAAATCTGGCAAAAATGGGTTAAACCCTAAATTTCTTGAGCTGTAGCTCTTATCCATTTTTACCCCCATTCCTTCGTCCCAGGAAAATTGAAATGGTGGAAGGTGTACTTTTCACCCGTTGTCTTTACTTTTCACAAGCCTAAATTACGAGTAACTAGTTTGTGTTCATTGATGATACAGTAAGCATTACCATTATTTATATTTTAATATTTTCAAATATTTGTGACATAAAGATACTTTTAAAAAATGTCACTTCAGTACATGCAAAGTGAAAAAAATAAACTAAAATTATGTAACAGTGGCTCTTTATTTATTAAAGATAAATAGTGCGGAGAAACAATATATTGGAAGTGCGATCAATACAAATATAAGTGCCGTGCTCGAATACACACTTCAGAAGAAGATATTATAAAACGAGTAGGTGAACATAATCATGCTGGTGATGCAGCGCGTGTAGAAGCAGTTCATACCATCAATGATGCGAAGAATAGGGCGCGTACTACACAAGATGGGACACAACGAATTGTTACGGATTCGTATGTTACGTTATCTCAAGCTGTTGGTAAAATGCCGCCGACAAAAACTCTCAAACGAAACATACGTAACACAAGGACTCGCGCAGGACATTTCCCCTCAAATCCTGTAACGATCAAAGACTTGCACATCCCACCAGCATATAAAGTAACAAAAAAAATAAGCCGTTTCTTATGTACGACAATGAATATAATTCTAATAGAATTATGATATTTACCACCGAACAAAACTTGGACTTTTTGTCACAGTCAAATATTTGGTACATTTAAATCAGTACCACTATTATTTGAACAATTACACACTATACATGGCATTGTAAATAATCTTGCAATTCCAGTTGTTTATGCTCTTTTAACCAAAAAAAAAATCTGATGTGACCAGCACATTACCTTCCGTCAGTTCTATGTATTTTGTACAAATTTCATACGGAAAGTTCCTTGCTAAATATTCTATTTCTTGTACATTACCTTCCGGCAGCTGCATGTATTTTATGCAAATTTCATACAGAAAATTTATGTCTTAAATTATTATTTTGTGACGTTTTCTATATACAGTGTAATGTATCTGCAGAAATAAAAGATTTATTATTATTATTTCTTGTACATTACCGTAAAGCAGTTGTATGTATTTTATACAAATTCCGCATACAGAAAGCAAAAGATCCTATATTTCCAGTAAAATTATAAGACACACACTAAGTCAATTTCACTTGACACTGACATCTTTCAATCAGAATTTTCTTAAAATAGTAGCTGTTTTCATAGCTATAGCTACTTTATGAAATTTAATTTCTTTATAATTTTTACCTTCCGTCACCTTTAGGTAAGGAAGGTATTGTCTTTGGTCAAAAAATTCGGTGGTGAGTTTTTGATGAATAAGCACGTTTTAGGGTCCCTAGAATACGATTTTACTATTTTTACGATGATGTCTGTATGTGTGTGTGTGTGTGTGTGTATGTATGTGTGTGTGTGTGTGTGTGTCTGTGTGTGACAAAATTTTCTAATGCGATAACTCTTATAATACAATTCCAAAAATTATAATTCTTTCGTATTCCTCTTCGTTACATCCATGTGAAGAGCTGATTAGATTTTGGTTATAATTGGTCAACCGGAAGTACCCTCATTTGAAGATTTTAACAGTTTTTCTTGAAAAAACGATGTTAAATATCATTTTTTCACATTTAATGTTATTATAAATATTAAAGAATTATTTATTCTCTATACGATTTGAATTCATTTTATACTTCATATTAAATGGACATAGAGTTACAAAATTATAAAAAAATTATATATCATATATATTAGTCAGCTTTGCTATAACTTTGGAAACAGCTGCTACATTAAGAAAATTCTGATTGAAAGGTGTCAGTGTCAAGTGCAGTTGACAGTATGTTTATGTTATAATTTTACTGGAAATATAGGATCTTTTGTTAGAAACTTTCTGTATGGAATTTGTATAAAATACATACAACTGCCTTAAGGTAATATACAAGAAATATAATCTTTTGCAAGGAACTTTATGTATGACATTTATACAAAATACATAGAACTGACGGAAGGTAATGTGCTGGCCACATCAGATTTTTTAACTCTATATCCATTTAATATTAAGTATAAAATGCAGTCAAATCATATAGAGAATAAAATATTCTTTAATATTTATAATAACATTAAATGTGAAAAAATGATATTTAACATAGTTTTTTCAAGAAAAACTGTTAAAATCTTCAAATGATGGTACTTTCGGTTGACCAATTGTAACCAAAATCTAATCAGCTCTTCATATGGATGTAACGAAGAAGTATACGAAAAAAATATAATTTTTGAAACTGTAGTATTAGAGTTATCGCAGACGAAAATTTTGTTACACACACACACATCCACACACACACACATCCACACACACACACGCACACACACACATACAGACATCATCGTAAAAATAGTAAATTCGTATTCTAGGGACCCTAAAACGTGCTTATTGATTAAAAACTCATCATCGAATTTTTTGACCAAAGACAATACCTTCCTTACCTAAAGGTGACGGAAGGTAAAAAAATAGGAAACATATAAGAAATTATGATTGAAAATAAAAAATATGAAATTTAATTTACAACCGACAACTATAATGACTGATTCGAACTGGCAGCAATTAATGCCTTTAAATTTACTTTTCCGGCAACTCAACAAAAAGGGTGTTTTTTCCACTTCTGCCAATGTGTATATAGAAGTATACAATCAAATGGACTACAAAAACTATGAACAAGATGCAGAATTTGCTTTGAAAATGCGAATGCTTCCTGCTATCGCCTTCGTACCATGTTCGGAAGTAGTAAATGCTTTTGAAACTTTTTGCGATACAAATAATTATCCTGAAGAAGCTCAACCCGTTTTAGACTACATGGAGTCCACCTCGATTTAATCATGCCCATTGGAACTTCTATAACACGGCGTTACAAGCTGGACCAACAACGAGTAATTTATGTGAAGGATGGCATCGGGCATTTAATGGATTTATTGGCGCTTGTCATCCCACAATTTGGAAATTTATTAAAACAATAAAAGATGAACAAAGTGTTAGTGAAGGAAAAATGGAACAATATGTTGCTGGTTAAAACAAACAACTACAAAAAAACAGTACCGAAATACTGCAGTGCGAATACAACGTATTGTAAATGATTATAATAATCGTGATATTTTAGACTATTTACGTGGCCTTGCTCATAATTTTGGTTTTTAAACCTACTTGAATTTTTAAATATGTGAACTTTTATTTTTGTTAGCAAAAGAAAAAGTTTTATTTTGTTATGTTTGTAATATTAGTAAATGTATAATTTAAAAGTTTTTAATATATGTATGTATTTTGTTTTGTTTTTTGACAATTTATGTTCAAAATGTGGTATCTAGATATATGTATAGTTTCATTTTCTTCCGTTTTTTACTTTATTTTTATTTTGACAGTGATATTTAGGGCCGGTTGTACAATTACAGTTTACACTGCAGCTTATAATATCGGCAGTTTTAAGTTACACTAAGTTTACTTGTAGTTTAAACTGTCGATTACGAGCGTTTAACAAATGTGCAATAGTTTAAACTAAGTATAAACTGTAAACCGTTGATGTACAACAAGATTTTTGAGCGTTACCATGGCTTTGTAATAAACATAGTTTGTACTTTATATTATATTTTCAGATTTGCTTGTTATTTTTTGTCACGTGAACATTTACGAGTAAGTAATTTTTTTAATCTATCAATAAGAATGACTTGGTTCGGATCCTGGGTTAGTTCCAATTTCTCTCGTTCCGGCGAACGGACTATAGTAGTTACAAAATACCTAACCGCAAATCACAAACATTGCTCATACATGATAGGTAGTTTCATATTCCCCTTTTAATATATATTTTTGTTTCTGTGTAAATAAAATATATAATTTGTATAAAACAGATATAGTGATATGGTAAAATATTTTAATAGGTAAGTAATTTTAAACTAAATTATTAATAGGCGATCTCGATTAAGATCGCAGCGCCGAAACGGTGGGTTAAGGAAGCTGCCAGATAGACATACTCGAGGAACTTACCTACTGACTGAGACAATATTGCTGTTGAAACTTCATATTTCTTTTCTGTATTCCGTGTTTATTTGTATATATTTAAACAGTAAGTTTGTTGTCAAATTATTCTACATTTTATTAATATAATTTTTGTATTTAGTACCTAACAGTACAATAATTTTGAAGTTTTTGTAGGTTATGAAATTTAATAAACTCTCATTTTCGGTCGAGGAAGTTTTCAAAGCTGAGCATATTATTTCTTGCGGTATGGTAAATACAGAGACCACAACAAATACAAATGATATACTGATATATGCACTCTGTTGGCAAACAAGTACTTTGCAGCCTGCCCCTCATACTATTAAAGAAAATTTTAAATATATAGTAAAACTACAAAGAACACTATTTGTCGTACTTAATTCACTCAATGTTAAGAAATTCGGTGTGTTAACTTGTAATGCAAAGTAGCGAAAAGGTTTCTTATTTTGCACATTTGGTTGCTCGTTAATTAAATCTAATAATGCATTTAGCTGCAATCATTTCGTTTTCAGTTGCTTCATTTGTGTCCAAGAGTGCTGGTTCTGGATCATGCATCAATAAATAATTCATTTAATTGTGCTTATTTAGCTCGTTTCCTAGCCCTTTTTTCCCTGTCTTTGGATGGAAAATAAGACTGGTAATTTACAAGTGGATGTTGCAAATTTTCAAATATCTAAGTTTCTTTTATTAGTAAATTTAAAAAATGAATCTTCGGTGAAATTAAGGCCGCAAACTTTCATGTAGGGACTTGGATTTTCTCAGATTATTTATTCAGATTTTCCGCTTATTAACTAATTCTCCATTATTTTTTCTTTGTCGGTAGTGGTAAAGAATAGAAATGTAAATTCGGATCTTTCTTTATCCACGATATACACTGGAATACAGCAGTAAAAATTTAATTTTGTCATTATAACACAGAAATAAATGAATAAATACACGAAATTTGTACCATCAAGTTATGACTTATGGCTATCTGAGAGCTTCCAAAATCTGCCACAAGATGGTATATCGCTTAGGAAGAGTTGCCTATACGAGTATTATAAAAGGTAAAATTAAATTTTTAAAATAAAATATGTTACTCCATTTTTTTGTCATAAACAATATTTTTTGTATGCATAAATATCCTAGCGATCAATTTTCCCCGCGATCAATTTTCCACGCGATAAATTTACCGGCGATCAATTTTCTTCGCGATCAATTTTCTGGCGATCAGTATTCCGGCGATCAATTTTCCCCGTGATCAATTTTCCATACGATCAATTTACCGGCGATGTATTTTCCGGGCGATCAATTTACCGGCGATGAATTTTTCCCGCGATCAACTTACCGGCGATAAATTTTCCGGACACGATAATAGTGACATAAACAGATAACATCCGGCATTGCGACGGCGCGGCGCAACTGGCTATCAGTGTTCCCACTACTAGAGATACTCACAAGTGCGCGGCGACAAGTCTTACCAACTGTGTGAAATACATTCTTTAACAATTTAATATTATTTAAAATAAGTTAACGTTTTGTTATATAGGGTTTTCAGTCCATTTTTAAACAATATAAATAATATTTCGTGGTTTAATCATTATCATTAAAAATCTGGTTTAATAAAACAAATAATTAATGAGCGGGTTAGAAAGAGGAAGAACTGATTCGTGTGGCTCCATAAACGAACTATTTAAAAGAAAAAAGAGAAACGGATTTAGCTGTAGAAGTGGCGTTCAAAAGAAGTAATTTGATTAAATGATCACCATCTAAAACCAAAGAGGAAAATAAAGCGGCCAGGAAAACAGAAGAAGTAGGGACGATGGAGGAAATATTTAAAAAATTACTAAGAGAGGGAATAAATGAGTTGAAAGATACAATAGAGGCAAATAATAATCAAATAGAAGAAATAAAAATTAGCAATGATAAGCTAAATAAAATGCGGGAGAATATACTAGTCAAAGAAACCCAATGGAAGATGGAAAGAGAAGAATTAAAAGACCGTCTCAAAGTGCTAGAAAATAAAATTGTTAAACAAGAGAAATAAAAAAGAATATAATCATTAAAGGGCTAGATATAACAGACGAAAAGGTGCAATCAACAGTGATAAAAAAATTTAGAGATAATTTAAAAGTTGAAACAGAATTAAAAACCGCTTTTGCTATAAATATGCAAGGCAGAGCCCCTTTGATTGTTGTATAACTTAAGGAATGGGAAGACAAGCTAAAAGTTATGAAAAATGCTAATAAGCTTAAAGGATCAGATATTTACGTAGAAAACGACCTCACCGAGGAAGAAAGGAAAATCCAATTTATGATAAGGAAAAAAGGGAAAGAAGAAGAAACCAAATGTCGAACGCAAGAATATGGTAATCCGTGACCAAAAGGCTAACGATTCAAAAAACTAATACAGTACATAAACAAAGAGAATGATAATTTTATGATTAACCGGGAAAGTAAAGGAATCATGAGAGTAGGCACTTGGAATATTAGAGGTCTAAACGGAAAAGAAATGAAATTAATTGTGGAATTTGAAAAAGCTAACCTTTCTATTTTAGGAATAACAGAAACCAAGAAAAAAGAGAAGGGAATAACTAAAATGGACATATTGTTGCGTCCCTCCGGTGCGAAGGACTAAGTAATAAGGACCTAGTGGCTCGAAGGACCAAATGTTCAATCCCTAAACCAGCGAATCCGGCCTAGAAGAACCAAAATGTTTTGATCCTGCTCGCAAGCCCAAATGTGATGTCTCTAGATCAGCGAATCCGGTCTAGAAGCACCAACAATGTGTTTGATGTTAAATTCAATGAATAAAACAAAACTATATGTAAACCAAATTAATTACAACCTTCGATAGCTGGTTCACATCACTGGACTTGGCCAATACGCGGGATAATATTAATTTGTGAAACGTACTAATTAACAACGAACGAAGGACCAGCTAGTTTTACGAACTAACAAACGTGCTAAGTATAATTGCAACAAAATAACAAACAACTGAAAACAATTCTGAGAGATATGTGATAGCGTATTGAATACAAGTGACATAAACTATAATAAACCAAAGATAGAATAAATACGATATTTGTAGAAATTAACTAAATCATTTAATAAGTGTATGACCACACAAATTTAGTTAAACAATATTAAGAACACTAAATGAATTTAATAATAACCAACTAGAATGCAAAACTTGTTGCATTGACTGTACCTAAGCGACAATAACAGCAGGTGTGCTGTGGATGACGTCACCCGAACGTGAACTTGTGCAAACAGGTTTACAAAGAAATAATAATAATTTCTCCCAAGGAAATATGAATCAAATCCCTAACAACACGAATTCCCGTGAGAAATTAAATTGTACAGTTCGATTTTACAATTGATTCCTGAGATGTGTCTATTAGCTGCATAAAATTGCGCCGTAAAGTATTCACGGACTATAAAGTACCAAATTAAATGAAAACCGAACGATAAATCCTTGAATTAGTCGTGCTAGGCTAATCAAGTTACGCGAACGATAATTAAACAACAAATTACTTTGCTGACCATATGAAAATCAGAAAGTTTATGCAAAACGGTGGAAAGCCACTCTCGCGGACGACGATGCGATACGTCTTTACCGTTTGCAAGCCAGACACATTCTGAGCTCCCCGCGGTCGATCAGTGCTGTAGCTGCACTGCGCTTGGCGTGGGGGTGCGCGCGCACTCGCGTGAAACTAGCTCGCAGTCGTATATTAATATTAATAAATAGTTTAAGATACTACAGCTATTTCAAACAATTCTAAAATTAAACTTAAACACGTAGAAAATATATAACTAATTTTTCCAAGTAACAGAAACAGTTATTTCTATTTATTTATTGACTTATTTAAATAGAGTCAGGGCGGGTTACCCGTTCTATTCTATGTGCAGCGGGTTGCTACCTCAAGGGGTTAATATTTTCCAATTCCTCTCATTTAAGACATATTAGTCTTAAACACATATCCTTGTATATATATATATATATATATATATATATATATATATATATATATATATATATATATATATATATATATATATATATAACAAAAACAACAACCGCTCAAGCTAGGATTGGATGTATAATACATAAAAAATTAGCACAATCTATGGCCGAATGGAATTGTATAGATGAAAGAATCATGACACTAAAATAAAAGAGACAAATAAAAATATTTTGAATCTAATCATAATATATGGTCCAAACGATAATAAAAAGAATGTAATAAAGGATGAATTCTGGAAAAAACTTCAAAGTGTATTGGAAACAAGAGGAAATTATTTACATACTAGGAGATTTTAATGGAAGAGTCGGAAATAAAAAGCAGGGTATAGAAAGACAAATGAAAATACACGTTATTAACGATTTAAAAATATTAAACAAAATATTTAAACATAAGGACATTCACAAGATGGGCACCGAGAAGAAAAGAACGATCCATAATTGATTATTGTCTAACAAATGTAAACAACGTAAGAAGGATTAGAGATGTAAGAGTTAACAGATCCTTTGAAATAGGAAGCGACCACTTCTTACTTATAATAAAAATAGTAGATGCTGTAAAAACTACGAATTATACAAATAAAAAGGAGGAAAATAAAACATATAAAGAAAGAATGAAGACGGAAAACCTAAAGCACAAAGATCTCTAAAGGGCCCACACCAAATATAGAAGATGTTGAAGAATTATGGTCGTATTTTAAAGAAATAATCAAAACAGCAACAAGAATATCATGCGGGGTAGCTAGGTGTAACAGAAAGAAAAAACGGACTTCATGGTGGAATAAGGATATTGGGGAAGAAGTTAAAAAGAAAAAACACGAATGGAAGAAATATTTAAGTACGAAAAACCATATCAACTACGAGCAATACAAAATACAGAGAACAAAAGTTAAAAAAAATATCTGCAAAGAAAACGGCGTGGGATGAATTCGGAGAAACTTCAAAAGTAAACATTAAAGCGAATCAGAAACTTTTCTACAATGTGGTGAAAAGTACGAAGGAACGAAAATTAACAAACTTAAAGCAAATAAAAGACGCAGATGGTACAATCATCAAAGAAGAAGAAAGAAACAGGGAAAGCGGCAGGATGTGATGGGATAAAACCTAAACAACTAAAATACATTGGTGACGACGGAGTTAAACTAATGTCTACTTTATTTAACGCAATCACGAGAACAAGTCAAATAACTAAAGAATGGGATATAGCTATTATTTTTCCAATTTACAAGAAAGGAGACAGACTGATACGTACCGACTACAGAGGAATATCGCTCTTATGTATAACATGTAAGATTTTTGAATCTATTCTAGAAAACAAGCTAAAATATAAACTAGACAAGACTATTGAACCATCGTAGAGTGGATTCAGGAACGGATATAGCACTCAAGACCACATATTTTCTATGAGACACTTAATACACCAATACATGACCTATAATAAAACGCTGTATGTAGCTTTCATAGATTTAGTAAAAACATTGGACAAATCGGATAGGAATAAATTATGGGACATTTTAGAACGTAAAGGAGTTGACGACAAAATAATAACAGCTGTTAAAAGTGTTTATACCACAACAAGAAATGGAAGTGTAGACAATCTTATGTCGGATGTATTTTGTACTAACCAAGGACTTAGACAAGGTGGTTCACTTAGCCCCTTTCTTTTCATAATTTACCTAGATGAAATTACAAAGAGAGTACATAGAAAAACAAAAAATATGGTAGTGGGATACAACAAACTGCAAAGTTATTCAATTGCAGAATGCGCATTTGCTCATGATCTGGCCATCTTTGCAAAATCTGAAGAAGACCTGCAATCTAACTTAGAAATATGGAATGACGAATTGTTAATTTTCAACATGGAAATAAACACCGAAAAAACTAAAATGATGGCAATATCAAAGGCAGATAAAAAATGAATATACAAATAAATTCCAAACAAATAAATCAAGTAAAATCTTTTAAAGAGGAGAATATGAAGAAGTAAATGACAGAATAAACGCAGCAACTAAAAGTTATTTTAGCTCATGCAGGATGATTCTAAATAATAAGAACATATCAAAACGAACAAAAACTATTGTTTATAAAACTATATTTCAAGCAACTTTACTACATGGTTCAGAGTCATGGGTATTCAACGCTAGGCAAAAAAATAAGATCCAAGCAACAGAAATGAGGTACCTACGAAGAATAAAAAGAGTAACTAGACTCGATAGAATAAAAGATGAAAATATCAGAACAAGTCTTAATGTCAAACCAATCTTTAGCACCATAAAAGAAAAACAATTAAATTGGTACGGACACCTAATGAGAATGCCGGATGAAAGACAAGTAAAAGAATATGGACAAAAAACAGTATAGAAAAAAGGAAAAAGTCGACCAAGGAAATCCTGGGACAAAGAAATAAATGAAATAGTTAAGTTAAAAAACATAAACAAAACATAAGTAAAAGAACTAACGAAGGAGCGTAATAAATGGCGTGCAATAACTATAGATCATAAATGAATTTCAAAATAACTCGACACCCTATTAGGGTAAAAAGAGTTTACGGATTAATAATAATACTCTGTTAAAAAACTAAATTTATTGTAGAAAGTACTGTTTTGATATTATTAATCTTTTTTATAATGATATATCTAGAAATTTTCATATTACTAATTTTTAAAACGTTTTTCCTAATTATCTCGAAACTATTTTTCTAGACTGTTACAGTGAACCCTTCAATTAGCAACCCAACAGTAGGTACTGGTGGTGTTTTCCAATCCAATAACTAGTGACATCTATTGGTTACAACAGAAAATACTTCACTTCACTATTTCAATAAAAAGAAATATAGTACGCTACTCTCAATGGCTCATTCATAAATACCTTGTAAACTAACCAGTAATAGTAATTTTGTCCCTTGTTAAGGAAAAAAATTATAATCTACATGCGCGTAGACAATATACAAATTTGAATCACGTAAACAACACCATTGTCTACGCATGACGTATTTTATGTGGCATTGATTACTGGCACAATCCTGCTTATTTTGGGCATATGAATTTATAGTTAAGCCATGTCCCCTTATTTCCAAGACAATCTGTATATGAAAAATGTGGGCTCAACACAGCTATAAAAACTTTAAAATCCTTTACAGATAGCTACAAGTCACGTGTAAAATCTAAGCCATTATGTGCCCGGTCTAGGCCTAGAGAACTGCTGCTGAAATTTAATATCAATTTCCACAGATAATACCAGTTAGGTTTCTAGAAAACCCACCATGGGTTATTAAGACCTACGCAATTTGGCAGGCATTACTCCATTGTGATCTGTGATCTCGAACTCTTCTAGTGACAATTCATCATCGTTACTGACTCTCTTAGTATTGTGAATGCTGTATAAAATCTTTCCATATTGGACCCAGTCATTCAAATGATATTTATCAAATAAACATCTGTCTGACTTGGCGAAAAACATCAAGTTTATTTGGATTCCAGGTCACGTTGGTATTAGAGGCAATGAGCTAGTGGATGATGCAGCACGTAATGCTGCCGAAAGAGTCACAATAGAAGCACTAGCCATGCAGTATACCGATGCTAGAAATGCAGCATACAAAAGAGTGTTCATCGACTGCGGTAAGGTCACATTAGCCTCACTCATCGCTACAGATTCACTAGGGAAGCACAGCCATCCTATGAACTCTGTCATGATCCTATGACTGTACCGCATTTTCTAGTGAAATGTCCCAGGTTATAGCCGATGAACGTACTTACCCTTTTATAAGCTAATGACCTTAGCTGCCGATGCCTTAACCTGTCTATCTTAAAGGTGTACATAGGAGATTTTAAGCAGAAACGCGTCAAATAAAATTTTTATTATTCCCAAGCGAACAGACGTATTGTCTAGCCGCTCCGTCGCATTTTGCAATACCTACAGTGCTATTATATAAATACAACCAATACCATCTACAAATAACAAATAATCATTCCACACCTACACCAGTAGTGATAAAATTAAACAACAATGCCTGAAACAAACGGTGGAGGCTCTCCATTAACTACACCTACATAGAGTCACCAGAACCTCAGCAACTACTCACACATTCACTCTAACAGCATCTGCAAGATCACACTCAATAACAACTCCCTTGCTGACATCACCTAACAGGACACCAATCCGCTCTCAGGTATCACAACATACTTATTTAAGTAGCCCCCTAGAATCACGAAGTAATTCATTATACTAAACCCCAACAAATAATTCCTCAATTAATACAATGGAACAATCAATTAGCGAAGACCTGCTCGAAGAAAACACAGTAGAATGGCAAGAAGTAATAATCAAAAAGGTTTCAAAGCGCCCACGCGAAGGAGAAGAGAGAAACTCAACTCAAATCCCACGTAAACGCCATTACACATCCACTACTACAAATTCAGGCAATATCAATCGATACGCAATATTGAACAACAATGAAACAACACAGCCACAAAATGATACAGAGAAACCGGTCGAACATAAACCTCCCCCAATATTTCTGAAAAACGTCAAAAATTACTCACTCATGAGAGCACAATACTTAAACCAGACGAATACATATGCAAAACGCAGTCTACAAATGATGTCAAAGTAAACACTCCCGACGCCTACCCCAGACTGATACAGTTTTTAAAACAAAACAATGCAGTGTATCACACGTATCAACCACGACAAGAAAGGTCCTACAGAACAGTAATCCGGAATCTGCATCCATCTATCTCCACAGATGAAATAAAAAACGAATTAACTGAAATGGGATTTCAAATTCGATGCGCAACAAATATCAAGAGCTGAAAAACTAAAGAAAGTCTCCCTCTTTTCTTTGTTGACCAAGAACCTAGCAATAAAAACAAAGAAATATACGACATCACTTACCTACTGAATACTAAAATAACAGTAGAACCTCCTAGGAAAAGGAAAGATATCCCACAATGTATGAGGTGTCAGGATTACGGCCATACGAAATCTTATTGCTCAAAACCGTACCTCTGCGTAAGATGTGGTGAAGATCACCCAACTCAAAACTGCAAAAAGATTAAAGACACTCCCACTAAATGCGCCTTATGTGACGGAGCACACCCCGCCAATTATAAAGGATGTGTAGTATACAGAGAGTTGCAAAAAGCAAGAAACAGCAATAATCACAACAATAAATCAAAAGAACAAACAACAAACAACCGCGGACCCGAGTTATAGCTACTAACCCAAATAAGCAACACACAAAACCAATCGTACTCACACATTACACAACATACTCCTAGATATCAAACACAAAATGATACAGAAGCAAACGCCAACAAGAATGATACCGCAAACTCTATGAACGTATTCATAAAAAAACTAAAATCCTTGTTCATTCAACTTCTGAGTCAAAAAAACATGATAATTAATCTGTTAACTACTGTTATAAACAACTTTGCAAAACATGGATAATACATCTTCACGAATTGGCCTGTGGAACGCCAACGGCCTGACGCAACTTCGCCAGGGAACAGAATGTTTTATCAACGAACAAAAATTAGACATATTATTGTTATCCGAAACTCATTTTACGAACAGAAACTATTTGCTTGCAGACGGAACAACTCGCGGTGACACTGCCATAATAGTAAGCGAAAAAATAAACCATCATTAACAAATTAACATACCAACTGGGAACTTTTCCGTGAACATTTAAACAACACAACAAAAATCAAGAGATTAAATACAGGACAAGAAATGCAATTGAAGAAATGACTAACAGCATACAAGAAGCAGCACAGTTATCCACACCCCCAAAATCTACATTCCAAAACAGAACATGGCAGATATCCAGACACCCAATAGACAAATCAAAACTAAACAAATTAGCTAAAGAACTAAAGAAAACACTATGTCAACTAAAAAGCGAAAATTTTCAGCATTATTCACAAACTCTATGTCCATATAAAGAGCAAAACTATAGTCTATGGAAGGCAACAATAACTCTGAAACGGCCGAAGCAACAAAATGCTTCAATTAGGAAATATGACGGATCATGGGCAAGAAGCCACCACGAAACATCAGGAGTATTTGCACAACATTTGTAGAATGCCTTCCAGCCCAACGCTCACAACACTCCTTCTGAAGAAGCAGAAGAAATTGAAGAATTCCTCGATGCACCACTGCAATTATCACGCCCTATCAAACACTTTTCACCATATGAAGTCTACACAGATATTAAGAAACTAAATAACAGAAAAAGTCCGGGATATGACCTAATAAATGCCCAAATTATAAAAGAACTCCCTCCTAAAATTATAACCTTTATCACGTCCATATATAACACAATTATCCACTTGCAGTATTTCCCGATTCAATGGAAATTCGCTGAAATAATCATGATTCAAAAACCTGATAAACCAGCTAACAACACATCGTCCTACAAACCCATTTCAGTTCTACCCATATTTTCAAAACTCTTCGAAAAACTACTATTAACCCGCTTAAAACCTATAATAGAAAAAAACAACCTAATCCCCGACCATCAGTTCGGATTTCGCAACAAACACTCAAGTATTGAACAAGTATTGATACATCCAATCATAACCTCCAAGAAACATCGTCGCTGTCAGTGTTCTATACTGTAGCAAAGCCAGTAGATATACTAAAGTACCGACATGGCGGCCATCTTGGCCTTAAAAAAGCAACAGTAATGATTTTTCGTGTCGCTAGTGCTAGAGGCGCTGCTGTTGCAGGTGTCAAATGTCACATTTATATTCACGAGTATTAATTTTGGTGTGTTAAAGAAATAAAATAAACTAAGAATTTATCACAGATAATGCTTTGTTGCTGTGCAATTAATTGTCATCATAATAAAAATAGAATAATTTTTTTTTTTTGCTTATCAAATGTTGAAGGGAGGTGTCATCAGTGGTTTACAAACATTGGAAGATCCGATATTTAATCGAAATATGTAATGCATTGTGAAGTAAGAACTTTAAATTTGTATAGTGTTGTCGAAATTAACATTTTCTATTATTACAGAAACATTTTGTAGATAACCAAAGATATTGCCAACATTACAGAACCCTGCAATAACACAAATACATGCATTCGTATAATAATCTCAGAATAAAGTACGTACAGTTTGTGGATACTTGTTTTGCAAATTTTCAGTTTCTCTAACACAATAAAAATTGCTTAATATCACATAACGAATAATATGCCGTATGACTGACAATTTACACCTGCGACAAAAGCGCCTCTAGTGCCACGAAAAATCATTACTGTTGCTTTTTAAAGCCAAGATGGCCGCCATGTCGGTACTTTAGTACATCTACTGGCTTTGTACTGTAGACCAGCGACCTGCCATCTGTTATCAGACAGCTGTCACACAACCGCAGACCTCTACATCGATGGTTTGCGTCTTGTACTTCAAGCTTCGACATGATTGACCCGGGAGATAGCGGAGGTAGTCTTAACTCAACGAACAATTCAACCAAGGAGGATCAGGGTGCACTCAATGTTAAGACAATAGAACCGCCAAGGCGACATGTCGGTTAGTTGGGGACCGGGCCGCAAGATGCCTCCCATGACAGTTTTCCAATTTTTAAAATTAAAATTTAATTTTTTCACAAATAAACTTAAAATAAACACAAAATATTGATATAATATTATTATATATCATCAAAAACCTGTAGTACAAAAAAATAGACATATAATACATACATTTGCTAACCTATAATACATAATCAACAGCATAAATAATTTCACGGTATTCTAAAATAGTTATGAAGTTAATAAGGATATTTATACATTATACTGAAGTTAAGTTGGTTAAAAATGGAACTTTATAATCAAATTTATTTATATTAAATGAACAACTAATTTAATGGCAAATTTTTATGATCCGCTTAAGTAGCAAGATTTAAGGTACAATTTGTCAACTGAATTAAAACTAGTATACCATGATGATCTTTACTTCTCCTCTTATTTGTTTGATGGTGTTTCTAAGAGTCCAGAAATATGTGGTTTACTTTCTTCAATCATGATAAATCCGTTAACTGCATTTTCTGTTTGATAATAAAAGTTCAGATAATTTTGTTTCTCTAAATTATAAACTGAATCATATTACCTTTTTAAGACTATTGGTGCGGTCCGAATCATGCTATCATAGCTTACAGTGCTCAAACCGCTCACAGCTGGTCCGATTTGAATGAACGTGCTGACGATTGTGAATGCGTAAACGATTCGGACCGTTCGTAAGCGCTCTTACTTCTTGCTTGTCATTTGTGAGTTTAAGTTTGATCAATTCATTAATATCCTCTAAAAAAAAATCCTTTACTACGTTAACATCTTCAATCTTAACAAACAATTTTATTGTTTCAACAAGCAATGCGTAAAAAATATCAAACGTGCTTACAGCGCTTACGCTGCCCATCCTCTTGGGCGTGAGCACTGTTAGCATGAAATGTTAAAATCACCTCTGACGTCATACACCTCACAGCGCAAACTGTGAGCGTTGTAAATATGATTCGGACCAACTGTTAGCGCGCTGTCGGTACTCAAAGCCAGTGGTGTAGTGGGGCCGGAACGCGGCGGAACGCCGTTCCGGTACTTTTTTTCCACAACCGGAACGCGTTCCGGTTCGAGTTTAAATGAATAATTTTAAAAATCTATAAAATTCAAACTAAAAACAAAATGTGAAATTTTTTCATATTTTACTTTGAAAATCTTAAATTAACGATACAATGATTAATTTAGAGAGAAATAATTCCTAGAAGAGAAGGGCTTCGTACGTGACTTTGCAAGTTTAGGTATGGTTTAAACAAAGGGACGGCGGAGTGGGGATATAGCGATCGCCCGTGCACCGAGTTGTTGTGTTCTGACTGTTGTGGAGTTAGTGTTAGGACGCACCTATTAGTGCTATGACGTATACTAGAACTGCAAATAATATAATTACGTATTAATTAAAAGCGATGTCCGAGAAACGAAAACAAACGTCGTTAATATCATTTTTTAATAAAAAAGGCAAATTAGAAGAAAACGAAGAAAAACAAAACAAGGAAACTAACGCAAATGAAAAGGAAACAACACTATCACCTTCTTGTTCAAACTACAACCAGAATCAAGTAGACGGAAAAACTTACGATGATAGTGATGAGAAGACAAGTAGTTTAAAATCAATGTGGCCAAAAATTTGGACTGCGGATATGTGGCGTGAAAAAAAGGCCAATTTTCCATGGTTACTATACGATTCAGAAAAATTAGGATGCGCAACATGCATGGAAGTCAAAAAACTAGGTCCTATGAAATTGCAAGGACTAAGCATCTCTAAAGAATGGAGTACAATTTCAATATCTTATTATGGAGATAAACGATCGTCGCAATTAACATCATTGAGGAAAAAAATTTGTGAACATTCAAAATCTTTATCTCATATCACAGCCGAAAAAATCTTCCATAGTGCAAAAACACAGACTTTAGAAAAACAAATAGATAAATTAAATGAATCAAATTTTGATGACACCAGTAAAATATTTAGAACTGCTTATTACATTGCAAAAAATGATAAACCCTATAATGATCATTTTGATTTGTTAAATTTACAAATGTTAAATGGAGCCCAAATTCCTCCTGGATTACGATCACGATATAGTGCTACTCAAATCATTGATCTCATCGGGAAAGAAATGAAAATAAAAATTTGTGAACGAATTATTAGTGTAGAAGGCAAAATATCTATTCTAATAGATGAGTCCACCTCTCTGAGTAAAAAATCAACTCTAATTATATATATGAAATGTGAAACCGATAAATTAAAAGATCCACATTTCTTATTCCTTGATCTAATTGAATTACCTGATCAAACAGCGAATACAATAACTGATTGCTTAACTACTTGCCTTCAGACATATGGATTCAATGATCATTATTTAAAAAACCATCTCATAGCTTTTACAAGTGATGGAGCCAGTGTAATGTTGGGAAAGAAATCAGGGGTAGCTAAACGATTGTTGTTAAAATATCCTAATATAATTACGTGGCATTGTTTAAACCACCGTTTAGAATTATCTATCTCAGATACGGTGTCAGAGGTACACGGCGTCAATAATTTCCAAATTTTCATGGATAAATTATATTCATTATATAGTCAATCTCCAAAGAATCAAAGAGAAATAGAAAACTGTGCAACATCGCTAGGCGAGGAAATTAAAAAAATTGGACGTATTTTGGGCACAAGATGGGTTGCAAGTTCATTTAGGACCATTTCAGCTGTTTGGCAAAATTACACTTCTCTGTGTGAGCATTTTAAATTGGCTTCTACGGATTCAAATCGAAATAAATCAGAGCAATGTATGTATCAAGGCCTATTAAAATATATTACAGCGAAACAATTTTTATTAAATTTGGCCCTAATGTATGACGTATTATTTGAAGTTTCCCTTTTGTCACTAGCATTGCAAAAAAGGGATATCACAATAGTTCAAGCCGACAAATTGATTCGTCGAACTATTCGAACTTTAGAATCAATGAATGAACGTCAAACAGGCAAGAAATTATTAGAAGCAGAAAATGCAGTAAAAAATATGAACTTTTCATCGATCACATTGATTGATAATAGAAAAATGAGTGTAATTCACAAAGGGCAATTTTTAACAAGTATTGTGTCCAACATGAATCACCGTTTAATTACATCAATTGATCAATCTTTACAAAAAAAAAGAATCAGAAGGAGGACAATGCAAATCAAATATAATTGAAGAATTCCGTATTTTAGAAGCGAATGAATGGCCTGCAGAAATACCTCCAAATTTCGGAGAAAATCAAATTGAATCATTATGTAAACGGTATAATTTGTCGTTTCCAGAAACTCTTAATGCTTTTAGAGATTACTTAGATAATGGTGGAAGAAGTGTCCCAGAAGATTTAAAGAGTTTGATGTCTCATTTAAAAATGATTCCTTGTAGTTCATCTGAATGCGAACGTGGTTTTAGCTGTATGAACTTAATAATAACTGACACAAGATCTCGATTATTAATTGAACATGTTTCCAATTTAATGTTCATAAAATTACATGGGCCACCCTTAGAAGAATGGAAACCGGAAGCGTACGTCAAAAAATGGCTAAGGAATCATCGTTCAGCTGTCGATCAACAAACAAGGATTGCTAAACCCAAAGAAAAAATATTCGACCCAGTTTGGAATTTTATGTAAAAAAAATGTTATACACCTTTAACAATATGAAAATTATGTATATATGTATACTTAATAAAAAAATATTGTAAGTACTTTATATCTTTTTAACCCTCCCGTTACTAAGCGTAATAATTAAATCATGCTTATTTGTCAAAATAATTATATTTAATGAGTTTTAATAATAGGTATAGGTAATATAAAAAAATAGCAACATACAAAAATAAAATCACATAAAAAAAGTACAAAAAAAATAAAATTCTATATTTAAACATATCATCAGCCCTGGGGGGGGGGTTATCCCCCCCCCTTTATCCGCGTCTGAGCGTTCCGGTACTTCTTTTTTTAGCACTACACCACTGCTCAAAGCGTGATTCGGACCGCACCCTATATTGTTGTTGAACACCCAATTCATTTGGAGTGGCTATTAAGCAAAATATATAATTCATATACAACTAAACGTCATAACCTCTTCGCCATCTACAACAAATAATATCATTATCTCATGAAGTAACTTATTGTTTACCTTGAAGAAAAGTCACAAAATGCAACAAATTGTTCTTTATTCAGAAAGTACTTTAATAAGACGCGAGGAAAATCGCAGTGAAAACTTTCTTATTGCTGTTTGTTTGCGATGTCAATATGTTGCCAATGAGACGATTAACTGCTTGTTCATTGGTTAATTTAAATACGTATAGTTGGGGCCCAAGCGGTTAGATGGCACCACAAATGACAAAGGTTGGCAATATAAGTGATCTCTCCTCATACTCTAACGCTACTAAACAAAACAAAAAAAAAAAACAACTCAAAATACGTTTCCAATGAAAGACCAAGCAATTATTAATGCATTAAATGAGATATGCTTAAAAGAATACTGCATAGCTATTAGAAATCTAGTAAAACCAGAAAACATAACTCACGTATCCCGATTATCAAACCAACGCATATGCATCTTCCTGAAAAACAAAGCCATAGTAGAAAATAGCAGTACAAAACCACCAAACAGAAATTAGACTATACATTACACCGGCAACTAGAATAATCATATCAAATGTATGCCCCTCCATACCACACGAAGAGATAAAAAAGTATTAAACAATCTGAATATAAAAACGCTATCACCAATGCACAACTTAAAAGCCGGTATACCAGATCAATCTTATTCACATATATTAAGTTTTAGAAGGCAAGTCTATATTCCAGAAACGCAAAAACAAAATGTACCGGGGAGCTTCCTAATTAATTATGAAAACACAGAACACCGAATTTTTCTATCCTCTGATACAGTTATATGCAAAAAATGTAACGCACAAGGACATACGGAAAAAAATGCAAAAATACTAACTTAGAAGATATATCAATAACACCCACTAACAATGGCCAACACAAAATACCTCCTAAGGAACTATCAATACTTGACGAATATCCTGCATTACCGAACATAAATAAACCTGCATCTTTCAAAGAAAGAAATCTAATAAATACTATAACAAAAAAAAACACCATACAAACATCACCCGGCATCCCAAAAACAAATGAAATCCAAAATAAAACCGCTGTCAAAAGAAGTGCAGGCAAATCCAGCACAGAAACGGACACAACTACCATAAAAAAACAAGGATAGCACCAACCAAACCAAAAAACCTAAAACAACAAAAAAACAAAACAAACAAACACAAATCACAATGGACACTGAAATAGGAAAAGTACTCCCAGACATTCAACAAAAATTGTTAGCAAGACCAGAACATTTTATAATGGGTTACGAACAACTCAAGGAATTTCTAGAAAATATATTAACTTCAAACCACCCGCGAAACCTAGAAGAAAACACGGACGATGTAGAAAAGGGTATTAAGATGTTCAACGAAATCCATATTATAATGGAGAACAGCAGAATAAAAAACAGAATAACAAGAACAATAAAACGTCTAAACATACCAAAATAGTCAGACACGGATGACCCTCCCCATTCATCATCAATTGAAAACTTGTCCCAAATATCCATGTCACAAGGAAACCTCTCCCAAATATCCATGTCACAAGAAAACCTACTCTCACAATTGACTCCCGGAGAAAACTCCTCAACTAACAATATCCAAGATCAGTAACTACCACACTTTACAACAAATAACCGCATCTAAAGCTTATACCATTCATAAAAGTAAAAATGTCAGTAATACAGTGGAACTGTAACAGCACTAACACGCATCCAGAAGAACTAGCCGTTATAATAAACTAATATAACCCACACACAATATGCCTACAAGAAACTAACTTACATGAAAGAAACTCTCTAAATATAAAAGATTTCTAAATATTCAGAAAAGACAGGGAATATAATGGACATGCATCTGGCGGAGTAGCAATCCTAATCAAAGACTCGATACACGCAAAGGAAATTAACTTACATACCCACTTTGAAGCTGTAGCCATCCGATCCTCACTCCCAGAACCAAATCACGATCTGCTCCATACACATCCTTCCACATCAGCCAGTAAATCTAAACGACATAAAAACCTTTATCCAACAGCTCCCAAGACCATACCTACTCCTAGGAGATCTAAACGCCCATAACCCACTGTGGGGATCCAAAAACTACAACCCCAGTGGAAGAAAACTAGAAGATATCATCATCAACGACCTAACCCTTCTTAATGACGGATCTCCAACACATTTTTGCTCCAGATCAGGTACATTCTCAGCAATAGACATCTCACTATCAGACCCAGTTACAGCATCTGGCATACAGTGGGAAGTCCTACCACACCTATATAATAGTGACCACTATCCTATTAAAATTTCCTTAAATTACCAACACAGTAATAACCCCCACACAATAATTAAAAAATGAAAACTAGAACAAGCTAAATGGGAAGCGTACAGTGAACAAATGAAACTTATGAACGCAAATATAACAGATTTCACAAATTGCAACGATATGGTGCAACACTTAATAAATTACATAACAAAAACAGCGGAAAACACAATAGGATACAAAAAAGGCCACAAAAAGAAACAGGTCCCTTGGTGGAATGATGACTGCGAGAGCGCCATGGAAAACCAAAGAACAGCACTGGAAGCTTTTTAAAAGACTAGAACACAAGACAACCTTACAGAATTTAAACGCAGAAAAGCTAGAACACGTAGAACTCTAAAAAATAGTAAAAAACTCTCATGGCAAAAATACGTATGTACACTAAACACAAATACCTCCATCCGAGAAACATGGAATAAAATTAGAAAAATTAAAGGAAAAAATTCTGTACCGGAAATTACCATCCTTAAAAATAACAACACATTTACATACAACCAACAAGACATTACTGAAATCCTAGCAAACACCTTCGAAATGACCTTCAATGACCAAAACTATGATCAAGAATTTATTAATTTAAAAATAGAAAAGGAGTCAGAGCCGCTTGAAATAATAGAAGATACAAATAATCTCATAAACAACCCAATAAAAATGGAAGAATTACTCACCGTACTAGAAGAAACAAAATTAAAAAGTAGCCCAGTTACCAAAAACACCATCGCATACATCCTCGACATACATAACTACATATGGTTTAAACAAACATTCCCAGACCAATGGAAGGAAACTCTAATTATCGCAAAACACAAAACTGGAAAGAACAAAAGAGATCCACTAAATTACAGACCCATTACACTTTCATGCACGCTATGTAAAATACTAAAAAAAATATTAATAAACGCTTACTTTGGTATCTCGAAACAAAAAACATAATTACAAAAGAGCAATACGGTTTCCGCGTAAAACTAACCGCAGATATAGAGAACATCTTCAAAAATAAAGAATACCTAATAGCTATCTCCCTAGACATCGAGAAATCGTATGATACAACCTAGAGACACAATATAATAAAATCTTTACTATATACAGAATAAATGGCAACATAATCCACTACATCAACAACTTCTTAACAAATAGAACATTTAAGGTCAAAAACCATGGATATCTCTCAAAACAAAAAATACTACAAAATGGTCTACTACAAGGCGCAATATTAAGTGTCACCCTATTTTTAATCGCCATAAATAAAATTACAAAGACAATTCCAAAATCAATCAAAATAGCACTATTTGCAGACCACCTCTTAATTTATTATAAAGGAAAATTTCTGAAATCAGCAAAATGTAATCTACAAAAAGCCATCGACAATATATCAAACTATATCACCCAAATCGCAACCCAAAAAGACCATCCCAATTATAGCACCTTATTCCAACAGAACAAAACCACACCCACATTAAAAGAACACTCCGTACTACCAGCCAGATTCCAAAACACTTTAAATACAGACAATATCCACATTCCAAAACCAAGTCTTCCTACTATCCCTACCTGGACCACAAACAATCCAATAATCATCACAGATTTATCGTACTGCCGAAAAGATAGCACTTCAACAGAATTATCTACACAGATGCAGCAAAAAACAGAGAAGGAATCGTAACAGCAGCTTTAATTCAATACTCTCCGCGGAAGCCTTTAGCATCCTGTCCTGCTTAAAATACAAACAACCATTAAATTCACCAAAACCATACATAATCTTCTCTGACTTTCTCTCCTCCATAAATGTAATAAAACAACCACACACTAAATACCCCATCATCCAAAAAATCGAACAAATAATACACGACCTACAGACACAAAAATACCAAATTACTATTGCATGGATCCCATCACATATACAGATACCTGGAAATGTAAAAGTAGACAATGAAGCAAAAGTCGCCATGTCCATAGAAATCACGGATATTCATATCCCTCTAGAAGACATCAAAATCTACAACAAAACCCGAATAAAACAAAAATGGGAAGAACAATGGCACCAAACTCAAAACAACAAACTAAGAGAAATAAAAGAAAACACAAAACCATTCATAACAGGACACACACCAGAAGAGAACAAATAATTTTCAGCAGGTTACGGATTGGCCATACCAGAATAACTCACAGCCACATCTTCACTAAAGAACAACATCCACTCTGCGAGAGATGCAATGCACCCCAAACCGTATAACACATCCTGATAGACTGCCAAAAATATGCAGAAGAAAGAACAAGACACAATATAAAACCGACTCTCAAAGAAACCCTATCTCACCAAGAAACCAACAACATCATACTGTAACGTTTTTATTTATCTGGGTGAAGTGTAAATATTAGACAATTATTAATAATGAAAATAAAAGTTTATTATAACGATAAATAGAAATTAAATATAATTAAAAGATGATAAATATAACTAACACTACGATTAAACAAATATTAAGACTAAGAATATTATAAAACACTTAAACACTAAGATTATTTATTTCAACAATATATAGATCACTTATTTATTTATACAACTATGTTTATTTATATCCACCACTTGTCTACTGTCTGTTTATATCACCAACTGTTTAACACGCAACGCTTATTTATATCAGACTGTCCAGTGCCTTCGCCAACGGTGCTTATATACCGTAGCCGAACATTCGAGAACGCACGGGAATACTTCTAGATACAACACAATAGATTACATCAACCGCGTAATTAAGCAGGCGCCGGCCAGTCGGTTGCGTCATCGCTAACAATAGACGCTCGCTCGTCCCTGCGACAGCGGCGGCGACACCGACGGGGACAGAGACGGTAACAGTGGCGGCGAGGGCGGGCACTGCACATTACACTGCCCCCTCCTTAAGACTGTTTCGTCCCGGAACAGTTCCTGATGACGAAATCTGCATGCATTACCCTTGGTGCATTTCGAAGTTTTGAAGAAATGACAGTCGATGGTCCGCTCGACTTCTTCTTTATGTCCGTTAGGGTTAAAGCTGCAAACGAGAATTTCAACACCGGTAAAACGGAAGAGGATTTCTATCATGTTCCTAACAATCCTCCAATCTAAACCGTCTAGACCACATCCTAACTTCGGTACGGCTAGCTTCAAAATGTCATTCTTAAGCAGATGATCCCTCAAATCGCACAACGAGTTCCACAGGTCACGATACGACGGCTTCTGGTACGAGCGTGGTTTTGTAACCAGGTAATAGATGTACCGCTGATGGTCTGCATTGTTAACCCTCAGGCGCAGCGTTTTCCCAACAGTTGGGCGTTGGTTGGCCAGTTCTTGTCGTCGCCCAAATTTCGCCTTAAAGGCTGAAGCTATGCCACGGGACATCTTTAAGTCTTCTGATACGCAGTGACCGAGGGAATAATCTGAAGACACAGTGAATAGATCTCGGTGTTCTTCTTTCGTCACGCCGAACCGCGCTTTGCGGCCAAAGGAATAGTTCTCCATGAAGTCTTCAAAAGTTGGTTCTTGTGTTATGATCCGACGAACCGTTGCTCCGTTATGGACTTCGTGGTTGTCTCCGGCGAAAGGGGCTAGCCGATTAAAGTGTACTACTCTCGGCTTCCCGCTAGGTTGTTTCTTAATTCTGTATACCACGTCGTTTATCCTTTTGACTACCTCATAGGGGCCTTCCCAATTATTTTGCAACTTTGGTGATAACCCACGACGTCTTTGTGGGTTGTAAAGCCACACTAAATCCCCAGGTTGATATCCACCCTTTTCGGCCTTGATGTCATACCGGTCCTTCATTCGGTCGCTAGCAGCTTGAATGTTCGTACGGACTTGTTCATGAATGTCATCCATTCTTCTCCGTAAGTCCGTAACATAATCTTCCCCGGCCAGATCTTCGCCAGGTTTACTGCCGAACACCAAGTCACATGGTAAGCGCAACTCACGTCCGAATAAGATGTTTGCAGGAGTTTGCCCTGTTGTTTCATGCACGGATGAACGATAAGCCAACAGGAACAGATGGAGGTGTCGGTCCCAGTCTCTTTGGTGGTTGGAGACTACCTTCGACAAATATCGGTTGATCGTTCTGTTCATTCGTTCAACCATGCCATCAGACTGCGGATGTAATGCAGTTGTTCTAGTTTTATTAATTCCTAATATCTTACAGACATTTTGGAAAACGGCAGACTCAAAATTTCTTCCCTGGTCGGAGTGGAGTTCACGTGGTACTCCGAATCGGCATATACATTCTTTAACTAAAGTTTCAGCGACCGTGGTGGCTTCCTGGTTGGGTAATGGATATGCTTCAACCCACTTGGTGAAGTAGTCCATAACAACCACGATGTATTTATTTCCTTCGTCACTTTCTGGGAATGGTCCAGCCACATCAATCGCAATACGCTCGAATGGGCTGCCAACGTTGTATTGCCGCATTGGAGCTTTTCGTCGTTTATGCGGACCGTTACTTCCAGCGCAAACCACACATTTCTTGCACCAATCTTTAACATCTTCCGTGAAGTTAACCCAGTAAAACCGCTGACGCAATCTTTCTAGCGTTTTGATGACTCCGAAATGGCCTCCAGATCCGTCATGGATCTCTTTCAACACGTCTGGTACTCTACTCTTAGGAATAACTAACTGAGTTCTCTTCTCAGTTCCATCAGCATTTTCTACCACACGCTTTAACATGCCATCCTCAATCACCATGGAGTCCCATTGCGCCCAGTACGATTTTACACTTGGTGAGTGTGGTGCAACATCTTCCCATACTGGTTTGCTCTCCTCTGCTTTCCATTCGAGTATAATGTTCAAAGTTGGGTCTTTTTCTTGATCTTCGCGTAGTCCATCGGGCTGCCAATTATCGTCGACTACTGTTGTTCTGGCGACGATGGAAAATTTCTCTTCTAGTCGACTACAATGCTTGCAATCATCTTGGCACGGCCTTCTGGACAATGCATCGGCGTTACGATGGCTGGTACCTGTTCTATGCTCGATTTTGAAATCGTATTCCTGTAGTCTTTCAATCCATCTAGCCACCTGACCTTCAGGATTCTTGAATTGTAACAGCCATTTTAATGCAGCATGGTCAGTTCTAATCAAAAATTTTCTTCCGTACAAATATTTGTAGAAATGTTCCACGGATTTCACGACGGCCAAGAGTTCTTTTCTAGTAACACAATAATTCCTCTCTGGTTTTGACAAAGTCTTACTAAAATAGGCAATAACCTTCTCATGTCCGTCCTGTATCTGGGAAAGAACACCACCAATTCCCACGTTGCTTGCATCTGTGTCTAGTATGAATTCTCCTGCAGGTAACGGATAACTCAGGACAGGTGCGCTTGTCAAAGCATGTTTAAGTTCTTTGAACGCAACTTTGCAGTCCATTTCCCAGATAAATCTTCGACCTTCTTCAGTAAGCTTTGTCAGTGGCTTGGCTATGTTGGCAAATCCAGGTACATATCGCCGATAATAAGTACACAAACCAAGAAAACTTCTAAGTTCGTGTTTGTCTCTAGGTGCTGGCCAATCTCTCACAGCCTTTATCTTTTCCGGGTCAACTGCAATACCCTTATCTGAAACCACGTGTCCAAGGTAATGAACTTCCTTTTGGAACAGGTGACACTTCTTGGGGCTGAGCTTCAGGTTAGCCTTCCGCAATCTCTGGAAAACCTCTTCCAAATTCTTCATGTGGTCCTCGAATGTCTTACCTACCACAATAATGTCGTCGAGATAGACTAAACAAGTTTTCCATGATAGCCCAGCCAATACTGTCTCCATAAGTCGTTCAAACGTTGCAGGGGCATTGCAGAGCCCAAATGGCATTACAGTAAATTGCCAGAGTCCGGTACCAATGGTAAAGGCTGTCTTTTCCTTATCTTTTGAATCCAAATCCACTTGCCAGTATCCGCTCTTTAGATCCAGAGTAGAGAAAATCTTTGAGCCAGCCAAAGTGTCTAGTGTATCGTCTATTCGAGGTAGCGGGTAGCTATCTTTCTTAGTCACGTTGTTAAGTTGACGGTAATCGACGCAAAATCGTGTAGAGCCATCCTTCTTCTTTACTAACACCACTGGTGAAGCCCATGGACTGCTTGAAGGTTCAATCACACCTTCCTTTTTCATGTCCTCGATAATTCTTTCCGCTTCCTCACGCTTCGCCAATGGTAGTCTTCTTGCTGGTTGGCGGATGGGTCTTGCGTCGCCGGTGTCTATCGTATGGTGAACCACATTAGTTCTCCCGTTGGTCTTCTTGTCCAATTGAAACACATCTTGAAATCTTCCAATTAATTTCTTCGCCTTGGTTCTCTGGTCGGCGGTCAGTTCTTGGAAAGATGTTGATAACTGGTTACTTAAAGTGTCCGGAACTTTCTGAGATATGTTTCCCTTGGCCTTAACAGTTCGAATAATCGAGGATACTGCCGAGCATTCTCCTACAATTGTTCCTCTCTTAAGAACAACTGGATAACAATTTACGTTCATTACTCGAACTGGTATTACTTGACTGGCTTTGATCAGTGATTTTCCTACAACAATTCCAGTACCAGTCTTCACATCATCATTCTTGGGCTCAAGCATAACAATATTCCCCTCACAGAAACTACCATCTAATTGTGCTTGCACGATAGATTCACTTCGTTCTGGAAGGGTAACATCTTCAGCCATTAGTACGCGCACAGCCTTGTCTTCTCGAGGGTTTAAAACAAGTTCTTCTTCATTGACCATCATTACTCCATTCTTCAAGTCAAGTTTGAAACCGTGCTTTTTCATTACGTCCATACCGAGTATTAATTCATCTTCAACGTCAGCTACCAGCGCACGATGTTTAAAGGATGTGTTTCCAATAGTGATGGTCATATCTATTTCTCCTAATGTGGTAGCTTGTTCTCCCGTTGCTGTACGTAATCGCCACTTGGTTGGTTGAAGATGCGTCTTGCCTGTGTTCTTTACTAAGTCGGGTCTAATTATAGTCTTCGTCGCACCCGTATCCAGTAACATTTTTAGTGGTCTTCTATCAACAGAGCCATTCACGTAGATGCTGCTGGCTTGATGATGAAGGGATGCGACATAACTGATGAATTGTGAGGCTACTAGATTACGGGTCGACGATTGCCCCTTCGCATCAACCCGATTTAGTTTTCCGACTCCTTTTCTTCTTTTATCGATTCTGTCTCTCTTTGCATTTTTCTGCAAAGTCTCTGCGGATGACCCTGTTTACCGCAATACCAACAGATGAGTTTCTTTCTTCCGGTAAACACTTCATTTACAATTCGTCGCATTTTCTCTTCTAGGTCTTCCGCGTCCTCTTTTCTCTCGGCATCAATATTTCGCACTCGAGATTGGTTACGTGAAGCTTGTTTAGCAGCTTCATGTTCTAGTGCATATGAGAGTGCGTCAATTAATGTTTTTGGGCGGGCCAATCGCAGTGCTTGCTGTGTTTCGCTGTCTCGAACTCCGTAGATGAATGCTTGAACGGCCAGGCACTCCAAAACGCTGTCAGGAGCTGCAGGATGTGCGAGACGAACCAAACGAGCTACGTCGACTTCAAATTCTTGCAGGCTTTCTTTTGAACTCTGATAACGATTCCTCAGTTGCGTCTGGTATACCTGCTCCAGGTGCGCATTGCCGTACCGCATGTCCAACCGCTTGACTAGTTGGTCGTAGTCCTCTTGTTCTTCTTCCTTCAGTGTTTGTAGGATGTCGATGGCTTCCCCACGCAACGAGACAGTCAACGCTGTAGCCTTCTCTGTAGACGTCCAGTTATTTGCTTTCGCAGCCGCTTCAAATTGTTTTAAATAATTCGGCCACGAAGATTTTCCATCAAATTCCGGTGTTTTGATGTGCATTGTTGTACTAGTATCAAGTTTTACTACTTTCTTTTCTTCGTGTAAACCTGACTTTACTACATCGGAATTCAACATTGACGACAATGTGATTTCAGTGAATTTTTCTCGTAATTCTTCAATCTTCTTGTCATAGTCAACTTTTAAATTCTTCAGTTCTTCTTCAGTTTTTCTAGAATTCTCCTCTAATTTTTGTTCTAAAGTTTGCTCCAAAATTCTAGTATTTTCTTCCATTTTTCTAGAACTTTCCATTAATTTTTCTTCTAATGTTCTAGAATTTTCTGCCAAGTCCGCTAATTTTCTAGAACTTTCCATTAATTTTTCTTCTAATGTTCTAGAATTTTCTGTCATTTCCTGTTTTAGTGTTCTAGAAGTTTCTATCAATTCTTCTTTTAGTATTCTGGAAGTTTCTTCTGATTTTCTAGAACTCTCTTCTATAAGTTTATGAATATCGGATGGGTCGAATAAATATTCTTCAGTATTTTCACCAGCATCGATTAATGCTTGCCGTAATCTTTCTTGAAGCACTGACTTTTTTCCTGCTGTTTCCAAATCCCGCTCTTCCAGTTCTCTCTTGAGATCACTTACTTTTAATTCATTTAATTTTAATTGTTTAGTCGCCATTTTATTTATTTTTATTTAACACTTCACAATTTATTAACCCCACACCTGACACCAATTGTAACGTTTTTATTTATCTGGGTGAAGTGTAAATATTAGACAATTATTAATAATGAAAATAAAAGTTTATTATAACGATAAATAGAAATTAAATATAATTAAAAGATGATAAATATAACTAACACTACGATTAAACAAATATTAAGACTAAGAATATTATAAAACACTTAAACACTAAGATTATTTATTTCAACAATATATAGATCACTTATTTATTTATACAACTATGTTTATTTATATCCACCACTTGTCTACTGTCTGTTTATATCACCAACTGTTTAACACGCAACGCTTATTTATATCAGACTGTCCAGTGCCTTCGCCAACGGTGCTTATATACCGTAGCCGAACATTCGAGAACGCACGGGAATACTTCTAGATACAACACAATAGATTACATCAACCGCGTAATTAAGCAGGCGCCGGCCAGTCGGTTGCGTCATCGCTAACAATAGACGCTCGCTCGTCCCTGCGACAGCGGCGGCGACACCGACGGGGACAGAGACGGTAACAGTGGCGGCGAGGGCGGGCACTGCACATTACAATACATAATGTAGAAGTTAAATCGTTATTTTTTAAATAAAAAGAAAAAGATTTCAGAGCAAAGTATTAGGAATAATTGCCAACGCACCATGGCATGTCAACAACGAAACTTTACATAAAGATTTAAAAATTAAATAAGTACATGAACAAATTCCTCTATATGCTAACAGATACGAAACAAGATTAAATTATCATACAAACCATCTAGCTCTAAATCTTTTAAACAATGAAAATGAAATAAGGCGACAAAAAAGAACAAAACCTTTGGACTTATGCACATGAAATAGAAAACTAACTGAATTGATACCTCAATCTAGAGAGTATCACATTCTCTCACGCTATAATCATTCCTCAAATTTACTGGCTGGCTGAATAAGCCAGTTGTAAATACAAATAAAATAAAAAAAGAAGTTTTAGGACATAATATTTTGCATCTAATTAAATAAACAGAATTACTTTTACATGTTTTGTAACGACAGAAATTAAATATGAAAATATCGAAAATTACGTTGAAAATATCGACAGCCATGTAATTGAACAAAAAATAAATAAATGCTTGACGTTTTATCTGTCACAACGTAAGTTAACTTATTTGACGTTTCTGACAATTTGAATTTGTCTCTAGTTTTATTGTCTGAAATTATAAGAAAATAAATATTTATACTAATGAAGAGCGTGATTTCACAAATGCTAAATTCGTGAGAAAATTTGAAGACTGCTAATCTTCAAAAAATACACGTGAGCCGCGTAATAAGAATATAGGACGAGCAGAAAAACGTGCGTTACTGGCTGAAAGAGTGTTAGAAATAAATGTAGTCCCCTTCTGTAGTACTAGATGTATTGGAAATGAGTTGGGAATACATCATAGCATCATATATAATGCAGTTGAATTTTTAATAAATTCATATTATTTAAACTCAACTGTATTTTTTAACTTTATTTATTTATTAGTCTAATATAATATTTCTCTTATTATCATAATTAACGATATTTGTTCAAATCAAATTGTCAGGACCGTCAAATAAGTTAACTTACGTTGTGACAGATAAACTTTAAGCATTTATTTATTTTTTGTTCAATTCCATGGCTGTCGATATTTTCAGCTTAATTTTCTACATTTTCATACTTAATTACTGTCGTTAAAAAACATGTAAAGGTAATTCTGTTTATTTAATTAAATGCAGAATTGTATGCCCTAAAAATTTTATTTGACGTGTTTTTGCTTAAAATAATTAGGCGAGCAGGGATTTGCAAAAAAGTGATTTCCCATGCTAATCTCCTATGTACACCTTTTTAAGACAGACACACGGTATATACATATTATATTATATTAATATTAATATTAGATTTTGACAAAAAGTTGCTGAATTTAAATTTTGTATAAACTAATATTCTATTATACTCTTCTTTAAGGCACATTTTTATTTTCTTTAAAATATAGAATTTTGTAAGGACGCTATAGTACAAGTAGATAGTAATATCACTAATAAGTTGATTTTTACATTTCAAATCATTTCAATCAGGTAATTACATTAATAAAGCAAAAATTATTAATGTTGTATTATATCCTTACGTAATTGCATAAATTAATAAAGTAATAGTTATAATTAATTTCTGTGTTCCAAATATTATAGTATTGAGGGGTACTAAAATGTTCTTCTTAAGTGACCTACCAATAATTATAAGAATTTTGAAAAAATATATTTGTTCCGTAATCGTCGGCACGTCCTCTATAAAATAAATTTATTCTAGTCCTGTAACAATATATCTCCATTATTTAACTTTTTTCGATTAATTATAGTAGCCCTAATTCACACCAGTGAATTATGGATTTATATTTAACTCTTCTCGGCCAATCACAGACCTAGAAATGTATTTTTCCCGTTTATTTTAATTCTGCCCGCGATCTCCCTTCCTCTGGCCGTCAGACAGTTGACAGCAGTGTTGCCAGACCTAGTACAATTGTACTAGATCTAGTACATTTTTACTAACTTTAGTACATTAGTACACCCAAGACAAATCTAGTACATTTTAGACTTGAAGATGAACAGTGAGTAATAAACATAAAATACATTTAATTTTTAAATAGATTTCTGTAATTGCACCGTTTCTCATTTCTCTTTTTATTGTTAATTTTCTCCACATGTGTCTTGCGATTTGCGAATCAGTCGTATAATTTTAGCCGCCAATTTCAAATGTATTTTTCCGATTGGCAGACACTACATTAAGCCACACCTCTCAAAGCCGCATGAGCGTATTGCGTATCGTGTGAAGCTGTATTCCTTCTACTGCGCAACTTCACAATTCACAAGTATCATTCAATGTACAGCGGTAAAATTTCCCGCGATATTTGTCCCTGATGCGCAAATGTGTTACTGTTGTTGGTATGTTTTTAGTGAAACAGTGAAAGATATTGATATTTTATTATTCGATTAGGATTAGTATATAGACACAATACTGGACAGGTAAGGTACAAAATTAGGTTTAACAACTTTATTTAATTTTAAATTGTAGATACTTGCATAAGCAGAATGCCAGATCTGTTAGTGTTAAACACGTTTCCGAAATTTCGGAACCAAAAAAATGTGATACCAGTAAACATTCGGAATCGGAATCAAGTTCATCTGAATCTGTTACGCAATCATCTGTAAGTATCTACAGAACAAAGAAAGCAAAGAAAGAAAATCTATCATCAAAAGTATAACAAAAATTGGAAAAATTAATTTCCATGGATAGTGCCAAGCGCAGGAAATAACGTGTTTTGTAAATGTTGCAATACAAGTTTGACTTGTAATTTAAGTCATATTAAACGACATGAAAAGTCCGCAAAACACGAAAAAATGTACAAAAGATGTATTAACACACCGAAATTGACAAATTTACCTGACATAAATAGAACTCTGGCATTAACCAGAAAAACACAAACTGCTGAATACAAATTAGTAATGTTTTTACACGAACATAACCTTCCATTTTTGTTAATGGATCATTTGCCGAAACTGTTACATTCAGCATTTCCAGATTCAGATATTATTAAACACCTAAAATGTTCAAGGACAAAAGCTACAGAAATTACAAGAGAATGTTTCACAACTGAAGCTTTGGAAATAATTTCAAAGGAGACACAAAGTAATTTATACTCGTTGATCATAGACGAGACAACCGATGTTTCTATTAAGAAGTCTCTTGCTGTTGTCATTCGTTACCATGATGGTATTTCTGTAAAAGATAGATTTTTAGGTTTAGTGACAGTGAATTTGGGTACTGCTGCAAGCCTTTTTAATACAATTTGTGATATGCTGTCTAAAAATAAAATACCATTGGAAAATTTAATTGGATTTGCGGCGGATAATGCAAATGTTATGATGGGCGATAAAAAGGGAGTTCAAGCACATTTCAAAGAACGGAATCCTAATTTATTTGTTATGGGTTGTGTCTGTCATTCTTTTGCTTTATGTTCATCGGCAGCATGTTCTAAACTACCCCGAAGTTTAGAAGATTTTCTGCGACAAATATGCAATTATTTTGCACACAGTAGCAAGAGGATAGAAGAATTGCATGAATTCCAAATTTTTACTAATTCAAAACCACGTAAAATACTACATCCATCTCAAACTAGGTGGCTGTCTTTACAGGTAAAAAATGTAACAAATTGGTATAAAATGATGACGAAAATCTTTATTGTTTTCGGCTGTCGTGGATAGAATTTTATCATCATGGGATGCTCTTCGACTTTATTTTACAAGTGCTGTGATGGTAGATGGACTTCGAAGTACTCAAACAATTTTAGATAATTTAAGTACTCCTATTTTCAAAGTTCATTTACTATTTCTGTCATATATTTTAGATGTAGTAAATAAACTTAATTTAGAATTTCAAAGTGAAAGACCCAAGATAAATCTGCTGTCAAAAAGAATTTCAGAATTGTTCAGAACTGTTGTACGAAACTACATGTCTGTGGCATATCTAAATCAGACAGAATTACATATTATTTCAGTCACTAATCCTGAAAATTTTTTAGCTTTAGAAAATATGTATTTTGGAGCAAAAGATCAATTAATGCTTGAAAGTGAGGCTCTAGATAGAGCAGAAGTTAAAAAATTTAAAGTTAACGCTCTTGCTTTTTACGTAGAATTATGCACTCAAATAAAAAAGAGATTTAATTTTAATGATCCTGTTTTAACTTTTGTTGCAAATTTTTATCCAGTTCAGGCAATTTCTGGTAAAGTACTGAGTATAATAGAAATTGTGCGCTTTTTTCCACAATTAAAAGTCGACCTAGAAAGTTTAAATTCCGAATGGAGACTACTTGCTGATATAGCTGATTTAAAAGAAAAACAGAATTTAAACTTTGAACATTTTTGGACATATATTCTAAGATCTAAAAACGATTTAGATATGCCACTATTTCCTAACTTAGAAAATGTAATTAAATGTATAATGGCATTGCCACATTCTTCAGCTTGTGCTGAACGTATTTTTTCACAGTTAAATCTGATGAAGACAAAAGTGCGGAATAGATTAGATATCAATACTTGTGATGCAATTCTCCACGCCAAAGATTTGTTAGGAGCAGACAACTGTGTATCTTGGGAACCTTCCACGTCCCTATTATCAAAAAAACCTAGCTATTCACATTCCAAAGATTAGTAGACCAGTATACATACAATAATTTTGTAATACTGCGTAGGAAAGATTTTAATTTCTAGATGAGTGGTGGATTGATTTGATTTAGACTAAATTTGTTTTCCTTCTGTTGCAGCTCTATTTACTGCGAAATTATACTATAATATCACATTTTTGTAACATTATGTATACTAATATAATTTGTTATGTAAATAAACATTCAGATTACATTCTAGTACATTTTTTTTAAATTTAGTACATTTTTAAATATAATTCTAGTACATCTTAATTTACTAGACTGGCAACACTGGTTGACAGTTTTGTCAATGTCACTGTTGTCACTCATCATATAATATTTTTGTGTTTACGTTTTCCAACCGATTTCTGTTTGAAAAGTGCTAAACTACGTTAAATTGGATACATATAGCGACGAGGAGAACTGTACCCCGCCAGAAATAACTTCACTGAGAATTTAACAATGGATATTGCTATCCCGTCTCTGAACCTTACCAATTGTACAAATTTTAGAATACATTTTCACTCCAATCGCCAATAATAAAAAATCAATTTAATGTTCCGTTTGATAATAGTATATTAAAGAACGTGTTTTATAAGACATGTTTTTTTCGCACGCGTCAAAATTTAGAAAACGAGCGTTAGCGAGTTTTCTAATTGACAAGTGCGAAAGAAAGTCTTATAAAATGAGTTCTTTATACTATTTTTTATATTTTGCGCCTTCTACATTTAACATTTACTTACTCAATTTGTAACTATTTGTACATTTTCATGTAAATAATCTTCCCTAAATAAAAAAAAAATAATAATTTCGACATTATATTATTAAAATGAATTGTCAATTAACTAAAAATAAATTAGGTAAAAATGGGTTAAAGAAACGTCATATAGTACCAACCGTCTAAAACAAAAAATTGCGTATCGAAATGAAGGTCATTACGATACGCAATTGCGTATCGTAATGACTTCATTATGAACGCAAATTGTTGTAATGTTCCAATAAATTCTGAATTTGTAAAATTGTTTCTAAAATATTTATTGGTTATTTACAAATTTACTGGAGTAGAAAAAGCATAGTATTATATTCGGGATTATGGGTATTATTCACTCGGATGATTTGCATCACTTGCCTACGGCTCGTGACGCAAACGTCATCTTCGTGAATAATGACTACCATAATCCTTCATATAATAATATACTATAGTGTTATAGCTAGCTATCTATTAGTTATAGGAAAAAATATTATATACAAAAGTTGTAGGATATTTTGTGTATATTAACTATTTTTTTCTCATGGCCTACTGGTGAGGAGATATTTGAAAAAAACTCGCGTTCTAGGCGTCGTTATTAAAACACCTATGTGAAAGTATAAAACATATCCAAAAAACAATAATACCCGACTTTTTGGGGAATAAATCTACCAATGCAATTTAGATAGTAAAAATTAAATAATTATTAATTTTTTTTGTTGTCATATTCACCTTTTCTTTTAATTTAACATAAATTCGAAGCTCCAAAAATACTTAAATGACAAGTATTGTTTATTTGCTAACGATATTGAACTTTTCAAACGTCCCTGGGCTAGCCCAATCACACGATTAGCACGTCTATAAATAAAAAATACAGTGACCGTAAAACAGTGGAACTTATATGAATGAGAAAAAATAAAAGTATATTTTGAGTGGGGCCTAGTGATTAGTTGCTAAGATACGAGTAGATACCTTTGCGGGATAATATCATATTAAAAAAATAGATAACAATATATTTAAAATAGTAGATGAATGTAAATGCTATTTTTAAATTAAGAAATAGTGAAAAGAATGCTAACCGGCGAGATATGAACCCGCACCCTCAACATTTGTACTATTGGGTGCTACCATGAGGACATACAATTCAATTGTTCAAATAGTTATGTTACAGTATAAAAAGTATTATATATTTCACTACTGTATATGTTGTGTATGCTGTGTTTGTCAGCAAGATTTAGCTTTACAATTCGACATTTATCACGTAATCCACCACGTGTTTATTTCCATTTTTCTTCAAACCCCGGCATTCTAACCTTCTTCTTCTTTTCAACTGTACGACCATGAATGGCAACGTATAAAATAAAATGTATAAAAGCGTATAATACGTACGTATAATCTATAAATTTTATACAATATACATAGTGTACATACGTGATATATATTTTATACAGTTAATGTATTATACATACGTATAATACTATATAAAAATAAAATATACTTGTATGAAATGATATAATAATAATCAACACCAAATGTTTTTATACTTTTCAGTAGGTATAATAAATACGTTTTATACAGTATGAAATGTATAATACATATCTATTATACAGGTATGATAACATACATTTTATAAGAACGTATTGTACTTCGTATACGTTTTATATAGGACTTTTATTCATGTAATTTATAAAAACTTTAATACACGTATTTAGCCATTCCTGTCCCTGTGTACGACGGAATGGTCCTCAATTCTCTAAACATAAATTGTGCCACCTGTACATCATTTTGTGTTAAACATTATTTATTTGTAAACATAGTTTTCTAGTGATATTCCAAGTATTAACTACGCTTTAATCCAAGTGATAATTAATGAAACAAATGTAATAATTTTACTAACAGATTGAGTACTAATCTAATTTTTGAGAACATTAACCTAATTTTTAATATTAATAATGTACAATTTGTACAATAATAGAAGACTAATCCACTTCTGTCTGAAATTCTTCAAAGTGTAAGTTACATTTTGTACAGTATTATGAGAAAGAGCACCAACAGTATTTGAAGATGCTGGATGCCTGTACACTCAGTATTATGAGAAACATCACTAACATTTCGATTGTAGGAAAAATGCTATATACAACACGTGTGTAAAATAGTATTTTTCGTCTCGTGCTAGAATGAAAACATCGCACTCGACCAAAAAAGTACTACACACTTGTTGCATAAATAACTATTTCACACTTTAACCCACGACTGTGGGAAATGAATAACTTTCGGGTTTAGTAAAGCATGGCAATGTGTGAGAAATAATTTCTCACACTTTAACCCACAACTGTGAGAAATGAACAACTTTCGGGCTTTGTAAAACATGGGAAAAATGCAATTATCTGTAGTGGTCGTAAAAAAAAGGTTTAAAATTACCATGCTCAAAATTGAACAAAAAAGAAAAAATGTTTGTGACTAGTTTAGAAGTAAATGAAGGACAACAGAAGAATAGTTAAATAAATATATTCCAACTACTAGTTTTCACTCATAAGTATATAAACCAATCCAAATTCAGGATTCTACCTAGTTACCAAGTTTCACTTCGACAAAACACTGTCACAAAAAAAAATTCGCACCCTTTAAGCCAATAGGATATTGTATTTTTACAAGTGAGTTTTTATAAGCGAAATTTTTTTGACGTTTTAGAAATATATTGTGTACATACATACCTGTCAACGTCTGTATAATTTCAGCGTTATCAGTTTTTATTAAAAACGAGTCGATTCGGACAGGAATCTATTTAAAACGTTGAAAAAGCAAACTGAAACGTAATACCTCTAAACACAATAAAAATTACAAGATTTTTGTCAAGAAAAAAAATATATAAATGATCACCTGACTTTTATTTTGGAAATAGACATCCGAATACCATTCGTGGTTAAATTTTATCCTGGAAAAATTTTCCGCTTGCTTTGCTCGAGCCTGTTGCCAATTTATCTCGTGACATTGATCAAAAATCACTCGTTGACAACTTTTTTTGTCAATGTCACTCAATAAATTGCTAGGCAACCAGCTCTCGTAACAATCTGAAAAATTTTCCGGCAAAAATTTATCACTTATAACATTATATATGATAAAACTCCGTTACTCCTATAAATTTCCGCTACCATGTAAATAAACAGTTATTATTCTTTATAACTGTCAGTGTGACAGTTAATTAGTATTTCAAGTTTAAAAATAAAATAATAATTAAATTGTTTCATTTTGCATTGTCTTTAGAATACCACATGACCTCTCTGATTTTCTCAGATAAACTTTTGCTTTTAAGCACTCATTCTTTTTGCTTTTAAACAAAATTACTCAAGCAAACTGATATTCGGAGTCGGGATTTCCCATGCAGTTTATTTTCGTGTTTGTTGCTCAGCAAAAAAGTTCGTGCAAAATAAAAATTTATCGATAAAATCAGGAGGTCCTGTGATACTCATGCAAAAAATTAAAGAATTATGGTAAAGTTTCAACAAGTTTTGGTAAACATGAACATAAAACTGTAATAAAAATTCTGGGTAAGGTAGTATTAACTACGAATAATATAATGAGTAAAGTACTAAACAAGCATAATAATTCAATTATTTGACAAAAAGTAGTCATGCTATATAGGAATTAAAGCTATGTTAAGAATGAGAATGTATTTTTTTGGGGGGAAAACGCACATCTTAGATAGTGTCCCAATCCCAAAGACGCACAAGTGCTTTTTAATCCAAGTTGTAGCTGTCCGCTTAGTATATATTTGAGATCCAAATGCTGACAGTTTTAAATGGAACACACTGTCCGATATTCGTTTTCTCTCTCTCGTATTCATGGTGTGGTGAACGATCATTATTCTCTAGTGAGAAACATTGCAAATAAGGAAAAACGCACCAATAAAAATTCTTTCATTTTAAAGGATTCAATAAAGATTTAATTAATATATCGTAAAGTTAAGACTAGACAAATACATATTGAAACCTTAGTTTTCTACTTTGCAATTACCTAGGTATTGGAGTTTCTAAAATTCCACTGCATGTATAAAATAATATTATTTTGATAAAATTATAATTTAATATTGTGTCATTTAGTGGAGAACCACTGGCATATGTATATGTTTATAGTTATGTTTATTTATATGTACTGGTCTAGTTTGTACAGGTTCAGATAATTTGTGAGATACATTATTTACTCTGGTATTGTAGCAGTTTTTTGAATATATTCACAGAATAGTAAATATGGTGTGGGCAGTTTGTAAAATCCGTTTTTTTAAAATATAAAACGCCTTCTCGTTTTCAAAATAACCTAAGCAAATGGGATTCTCCATCTTAGTAACAAATTAGAATTAGAGTCATTCATATTAAAACTAAACCATAATGGCAGGGATTATCATTATTTAAAAAAAGTGATTAGTTTTTAAAACATTCGAGATTGTAATGCCATTAACCTCGTTTTAACATCCACGTTTCCATATATACTGTATTCCATATTCTTACTAACTTCAAGGTTTACTTTAGCTAGCTGCATTGATGCACTTTACTTACAAAAAAGATTACAAGATTTTTCGCAAATTTTATAGGGCTTATTAAATAAATGACGTTTTTTTTATTTTAATAAATAAATAAATATATCATCACGGCATATTATCCATTGCTGGGTGTGCCAATCTGCTTTGTACACAGATTTTGGTAATGATGATGACATATTTATACCGTGCGGTCGTTTACCTCACGAGCACTCATTGCTGGCGAGGAAAGTGCCGAGTGCCATTTCAAAACAACGTAGTCTTTATAAATTACAACATTTTAAAGGAAGTCTCGAGTTATATTATGAATTTGTATAGAACAAAAACCTTCAGGAAAATTGTGTAAAATTCAAAAGGCATTTTAGACTTTAGTGTAAAATGCACGGGAAAATTTGTGTTCAAGCCTTCTGCTATCGCCCTTTTGAAATTCAGAATCAATTTTTTCAAGCAACTATGAATGCGGACTATTACAAAATAGCACAAGTAAATAGAAAAACACATTTGTTTAAATTTATAATGCCACGTCAGATAGATACATCGTGCGTTTATATGAAAGTAAAACATATGTTGAATGATATAGGCTGCCAGTGCACACAACGAAGAAATCGAGTGATCACGGCTACAATATCAGCTGTTCAGAAGTTATATGTCAGCAAATGCCTATTAAATTTACGTATTGTAAACCTGGCTTATGCCAACTTTCTTCTGTTATCTTTTCAGCCAATAGCGGTATCGCTTTCTCAAATCACGTGGAGATCACGCACATTTATTACTATGTTTCATCGTTGAGTTTAGTATAAAATTCTTGTACGTAGTAATTTATTTTTTATTTTATTGCTTATTATCTAGGCATACGAGTATATGTAATTATTGAGTCATTTTAACATATTTATATATTTTTTGTATGAGCGGGCCAAAAAGTACTTATTTATAACCTAATTTGCAGGCCAAAAGTATGACTTTTTCGCCCTAGGGCGCTTTAATAAATCATACAATTTCTAATTTTTATTTTGAATAATTAATGTTAATGTTTCAATTTAGACAATTATTAATTTTGATTGCCGGGCGTTTATCATGTTCTTTTTTAACTAGGTATTTGTATTTGTCCTGTTTTATTCTGAATTTGGTTAGAAGGTGAGGCCTCTCTATCATCAACCAAAATTTTGTTAGAAATTTTTAATTTATTTTCCACTGAATTTTCGATATAACTTTCAGCAATTGCTGTTGATTTCCAATTCTAACCACCATCACGTTTCACACACGATATATCTGCCCCGGTATCAGCTGACAAACATGCTGAGGAACGCCGAAAACAATTTTTCCATACATATATTTTACCAAAAATATTTTTACCACCTACTTGTATTGAATATTTCCCAATTTTTATAAAAAACGAAGATGTGTTGTGATCAGTTTTGGGTTGGTGTAAAGCAGCATACTGTTTGTATATTTCTAAAAAAAAGGAGAAAATCATTCAAATTAAAGTTGTAGTACCATTTCAAGAAAATTCCGTTTGTTTGAATTAGTTTCAACATCTAATACCGATGAGTTATTATAGTCAATACGATGCGAAAAATTATTGAAATATTGCGATGAAGCAAAAGCTTATAACATTTTTTACTCAAAATGACACCCCAATATATGGTTTTATTTTAATAGTGGATAAATGAACTCACTACAATCTGCCTACGACATATTTATGCATTATTATATTATTCTTTATTAACAGTATTACGCTACAATACTACAAAATAAATACAAAGGTACATGCATAATATGAAAATGGTATCCTGATAAATTACATATAAATATTTACAATAATTATTTAACTTTAACTTTAAATTCTTGTACTGATTATTCCTCTTTTACAACAGAAGGTAATTTATTGTACAATATTAAACCTTAGTGAAATATAGACATACTATACTCTGTCCCATTTAAGCCATTCAGTAGATGTCGTTCAAATCAGCGCCAGTTTTAAGTAGCCGAAATTACATTGGTTAATCTTGTCTGCAATTTCAACCAAACAGAGAGATCAAAACTATGCCCTATTCTCTATGATACTGAATGACTTAAATGAAACAAGGTATAGTTCTTACTTTATCTGTTTTACACACATATAACATATTAGCACTGCGCGCAGCATAATTATGTACATCATTGACATGAGTAATATTCTTAGTCAGATATTGTGGTAGCTTATTATTTAACATTTTGTGTATAAATATTATATATTCCACAAAGTTTTTATTACATAGCCATCCTAAGGAATCTAGCATAGTTTCAATATTAGTATATTTACTACATTTTAGGATTATTCTCATGGTTCTATTTTCAAGCTTTTGCAGTTTGTCTATTTCTGTTTTATTACACATAAACAAAATCGTTGAACAGTACATCAAGTGCGGAAAAATAATGGTAGTATATATTGTAACTTTACTCCAAGTAGATGTCTTTTGAAATTCGTGATAAATAGTTTCTTTTTTTGTAATTTTTTTTACAAGTGTATTCAACATGCTTGTCAAACATACCTATTAACTAATATATTGCCGATCGTCTGCTTTTCTTGAAGCCAACACTGTGAAATGGAAACATTATTGCTGAATAAGTCTATCTCACACAAACACCCAACTTGGAATTATGCGCATGCCCGTTAACCTTGAGTACTATTGGTTAACGCCGAAGGAACACGGCTGATTGACGACTAGCGCGAGAAATTTTAAATTTAAGAAATTAAGTAATGTACTATTTATTTTGTGTGTAAATTTTTGTATATAAATATTAGTAATAATAAATAACAATAATATATTCTAATGTTAAATTAGAATTAAATAATTTACTTTATTCTACTGTAAAAATAATAAGAATACAATCTGGTCAGGATTAATTTATTTAGGTGACAGTAACGTAAAGACGAATAAAAGAAATAATTTATAAAATATTTATTGATTTTTAAATAACACAATTCGATGATATTTATTTCTGATACAGTCATCTTTTTCCGACAATAATTTAGTTTCGTGATATAATCTAATTTTTTAAAAAGTGTTAATAATTTTAAAATTTTGGGTTGTGTGGTTATCTAAAATAGTTTGTTTTTTTGACGTGGTTAACAAATTCCGCTGTATTAAATACATAAGGAGAGCATTGCTGAAACTCATTAAGAATCATGCATTTTGAAAATTTCGTCTTGGCCCATAAATATAAAACACTTCAACTTTTTATGTATTTAATAACTTACCTATGCAAAGTAACATTAGGTGCTTTACAACTACACAGACAACAAATTCTAGTCGGCATGACACAAAACTCAAAAAAAATTAAATACTGTTTATATGTATGAAACACAAAGCAATGCTTTCGTAGTACAAGTACAAACAGAAATTAAATCAAACGTCAAACCATGTGCTCGTTGCATTAGCTAGCTACAGCTGTCAGCGTTAGCCAAGAGTAGTCAAGCTTTACGAGCATGTGCATAATTCCAAGTTGGGTGTTTGTGTGAGATAGGCTTATGCAGAAATGATATTTCTATTTCACAGTGTTTCCTTCACTTACTCTTATGGGAAATATACGAGCATAAGCAATATATTAGTCTAAGGGCCAGTATTTCCATCTCCGGATAAAGTTCAGGATAACTATCCGTCAGATAAATGATAAAATATCGCATCGAAATTAAAGCATAAATGAAGTAAATTATATTGAATGTCATTTTTTGATGCGATATTGTTCATTTATCCGACAGATAAGTTATCCAGCATTTTATCCGAAGATGGAAATACCGGCCCTAATAGATATATGATTACAATCCCTAAATATTTTATTTCTGTTACCATGTCTACGTCATGTGAATTCATCATAATTTTAATATTACTTTCAATAATTTTCTGAGATGGAAATATGTATATTGCTTTAGTTTTATTGTTTAATTTCAGTTTATTGTTATTTAACCAACTTGCAACATGATCCAATTCTTCAAATGTGCATGATCAGTAAATAAATGTATTTTACCAGATTTCAAAACACTTTGTAGATCGTTTATGTATAATAGAAAAGCAATGGTCCTAAGACACTTCCCTGTAGTACTCCTAATTCAATAGTTAATTTATCGGAATAAACATTATTAAGTTTGACACTTTGAGTTCTTTCCATTAAGTAGTTTTGAATCCAGTCCAAAGCTTTGTTTTTAATTCCATATTTATTTACTTTTGCAATTAAATTATCTCGATCTATAATTTCAAAAGCTATTTTTAAATCAAGGAAAACAACACATATTATATTTCCATCAATAATTGAAAATTCCCATTTATATAACAGGTAACATACATATCTAATTTAAATAAATTGTAATTAACTTTTATCTATTCATCGCATCCCGATTATACTGGGTGTCCATTTTTTCTTTTCCAGCCTAAAAGTTTAACAATAGGCAACACAGAATACATTCCACCAGCTACGCCGGGTAAATTTCGTAATTTAAGGCTCGGTTTCATAAAATAATTAATCTATGATTAAATTTTACTTCCAAAGTAGATTTAAAAAATTTAACAAATGCAATATTTTTTGACAGCTATTATTTTAATGTCATAAGAACAAGGAAACTGATTCGAATTTGTTCATACAGTTAAATTTACTTTGGAAGTAAATTTTAAACTTACAGTTAACGTTAACTGTCAGGTAACTTTATATGATATCAAATTAATATGAAACTATTTGTCGGTTAACAAACTTACAGCTAGGTAAATATATCGGGTGTCTACTTTTTTCCGAGCCATAGGAAATACATAATTTTCATATGGCTGTAATTTCTGCCCTAATTATTTTAGAACAAAAGTGTATATACAAAATATGTCAAAAAAGCCCCTGCAAGTTTACGACTTTTTAAAAATTACATGCCGCATATGAATTTTGAATATAAATAAATGAAAACGAAATAAAAATTGTTATATATATTTTGTATTTTTATACCTATAATAATGTAATTAAAGTTTTTAGCGCAAAATGATCGCCATGTTGTGACGTCAGTGTCATTACAGTGGTCCAGTTTCCCTGTGAAAATGTCACTATAGAGTGGACCATGCATATTTTGCTCATAAATTTGCGATTGGCTTTACACATACTCTAACAAACACATATTTAATATATCCGAGTAATTTTTTATTAAGGTCAAATGAAAATGTACTTATTAATAAATTTATATTATAATTTGTTTTAATTATTGTAATCTCAATACTTGTCATTGTTGTAATCATTTAGTAAATAGTAATGTAAATGTTGGATTACTTTTTATTTTGAATTATTCAATACTGTCTTTGTTGTATTTAATTATAAATAGAAAATAGTATAAACACTATTTTAATTATAATAATGGCACTAGGTGAGTATGAAAACTTCAATATTATATTGAAGAAACTTTTAAAGTCACATTAATTAAAGCGAATAATTAACTTGATTATGAAAACGAGCAAAAATTATTTCTTTTACTTACCTGATTTTTATTTATGTATAATATGTACTATCAATGTTTTACATAAATTAAGTAAGTAAATCAAACAAATATTTATTTTGAAAATATATAATAACTATCTGGCTTACTTTATAACCATTAGCTTTAAAGATTTTTGATCACAGTTTGTAATGGATACGTATTTTATTCATGCAACATTAAGAGTATATTGCCGTATTAATGGTAACGTATGTCGATTCTCTCTACTAATGACGGAGTGACTCTAACGTCAGAACTTTCGCGCCAAAACTTTATTAATTATTTTTGGCGTTATTAAGCGTAATTTCAAAAAAAATACGGAATTTCTATTTTTAAATTCTTCGTAACATATAAAAAATCAAAAAAAAAATTGGACGGGCCCATTATTGTTTTCCGCGAGAATGGCAATATAATAGTTGTAATTTTGGCTATTTACAAATTATGCTAAACAGTTGTAATGACTGAGTTGTATATCATAAAGTCTTAATTATTATTGATTTCATTAAATGATTTTTTAATAAATCAATAATTATATAATATATTTTTGAGAGATGGTAAAGGTATTCATGATTAGTAATAAATAATTTAATAAAATCAATCATTATTAAAACTTTATGACAGATCTCATTTGTCAAGTCAAACAATACAATAGGTGCGTTCAATGAAGTTAACAAACCAAGCAAATGCTAGATAAGCAAACGAGACTTGTTGCTTAGTTCACTTATCGATTTACTATACTTCGTTTCACGTAAAAAAATAGTGATGGGAAGATAGGTGCAGTTTGAAATTGTTGTTTGATTGGATAATATCGGGATATTCTTCAATCAAAAAACAAAATCAAACTGCACCTATCTTCCCATCACTATTTTCTTACGTAAAACGAAGTATAGCTATACGACAAACTGTCATCCACCACTGTCATCGAGAAAGTTATACAGCTGTCAAATATAACATTATGTAATTGTTTATCTCTCGTACCTCTTTTCTTGCTGTGCGAACTTATGGAAAATTAATTTGTTTTGTTTTGTTCTAAAATAAATAGGGCAGAAATTACAGCCATATAAAAATTTTACCATTGTCGAAAATAAGTAAACACCCGGTATATTGAGTACACTCAAATTATAAGACCTTTGGTGATTGGCTAAGGTTCCGTTCATGTATGAAATTGACAAAATATTATATCTCGACAGAATAATCGTATAAGATGAATTTTATTGTTAATTATTTGACAACGATGATGAACTTTGGATTTTATTGTAAGAATTTTATAGCAAACTTATCAGAAGTGTTATATGTATTTCCTAAATGATAAATAAATGTATTAAACATATTTATATTGATGTGAAATATAAGAATAATCAACAGATAGCGCAACATCTAATAGATTTATATCTCATTGTACTAATTATTATATTTTATAATCTATTTAATTTTTTCTTATCGATATGTATATACCATGATACAGTTCTCCTCGTCGCTCTAAGTATCCAATTTATCGTAGTTAGCACTTTTCAAAACGACAGAAGTCAATTGGAAAACGTAAACACAAAAATATTATATGATGAGTGACAACAGTGACATTGACAAAACTGTCAACTGTCTGACGGCCAGAGGAAGGGAGATCGCGGGCAGAATTAAAATAAACGGGAATAATACATTTATAGGTCTGTGATTGGCCGAGAAGCATAAAATATAAATCCATAATTCACTGGTGTGAATTAGGGCTACTAAAATTAATCGAAAAAAATTAAATAATGGAGATATATTCTTACAAGAGTAGAATAAATTTATTTTATAGAGGACGTACCGATTACGGAACAAATATATTTTTTCAAAATTCTTATAATTATTGGTAGGTCACTTAAAAAGAACATTTTTTGTACCTCTCAATACTATAATATTTAGAATACAGAAATTAATTATAACATTACGTAAAATACTTTATTAATGAAATTAATTTATGCAATTACGTTAGGATATAATACAACGTAATATTTAATATTTAAAATATCTATTCAACCAGAGCCCCAAAACATTAAATTACAACATTAATAATTTTTGCTTTATTAATGTAATTACCTAATAATATATTTTAGCAGATTAAACAAAAAGAACATTAATACCGTTGAAATATAAAAAATCAACTTATTACTGATATTACTATCTACTTGTACTATAGCGTCCTTGCAAAATTCTATATATTAAAGAAAATAAATATATGCCTTAAATATAATTGAATATTAGTTCATATAAAATTTAAATTCAGCAACTTTTTGTCAAAATCTAATATTAATATTAATATAATATAATATACACCGTGTGTCTGCCTTAAAAAGGTGTACATAGGACATTAACATGGGAAATCATTTTTTTGCAATTTCGGGCTCGCCTAATTATTTTAAACAAAAACGCGTCAAGTAAAAGTTTTAGGGCATAAAATTCTGCATCTAACTCAATAATTGTTGTTTACGTATTGAGGGTCGAAAGAAAGTGTTTACGCCTGCGGACGAAATTTGAAGCCCGACGCGAAGCGCAGGGCTTTTATTCGTCCAAGGGCGTAAACGTCTTTCGGCCTGAGGTACGTACCACGTTTTACGCACAACTGAAACCAAATGAAACGTAATTTTTAATTGCATGACTAAAAGCTTGTTGCTATGTAAAAAATATTAGATGGCTATGCCAAGAAACATTTAGGCGATGCGTTGTATTGGTAACCATTTGTTTTGTGTAAACAAATAATTAAAAATGTCAAGCATGGAGCCAAATGGAGCTTCAACCTGAATATGATACTGAAATTTCTGAAAAAAATTTGCTAGAAGCTAATGAAGCTTTAGCGGATTTATGTCCTGGTAAGTCAAAGGACCGATATCAAAACGAATACAATGTGTTGCAAGCCTGATTGACAGGAAAAAATGTGACAATTTTGAACGAAACTGTGTTGCTCGCATATTTCAATGAAAAGGTATGGTGATATATCAATATTACTCGTATATATTGTTATTCTCTAAATTGTGCTTACTTTTCAGTCTAAAATATATGAGTTCTTCATTATGGTCCAAATTTTCTATGATCAAGAAGATGTTAATGATCAAGAAGAATTTAAATATTGGTCGTTATTATAAACTGGTATCATTTTTGAAAAATAAAAGTGTTGGATACGAGGCAAAGAAAGCTATGGTTCTGTTTAAAGAGAATGTGGTACAATTTATAGCGGAGCTGATATTACCGCCTTGAAAAGGCACGGCGGTTGGAGAAGTACATCATTCGCAGAAGGTTATTTGGAAGATTCTGTAGAAGTAAAAAATAAAACAGCTCGACTGATTATTGGCACTAAAGACCATGATAAACCTGGTCTGTCATCTGACATTTCTGCACCTGAAAAAGACAGAAATCAGTTGAATCTCTAGTTAAAGATATCTTCAGAGACAATTCATTTGGAGGGAATTTCGTTGAATAATATATCCAACTATATTATAAATATCCACAAATAAAATATTATTTACCGTTATTTGTTTTTTTTTTGTCATATTTTATACCGCCCGGCGGGCTTTTGCTTTACACTTTACGGCCCGCAGGGTGTAATCTTTCATTTTCCGCCATGGTAACTAAAATGTAAACATACAAGTACAATACAGTTGTGCGTAAACAAAATTACCTTTACACGCTTTGTAACGACAGAAATTAAATATAAAAATGTCGAAAATTAAGTTGAAAGTATCGACATCCATGAATATAACAAAAAATTAATAAATGCTTAACATTTTATCCGTCACAACGTAAGTTAACTTATTTGACGTTTATGACCATTTGATATAATATTAGCAATATTATATTAGACTAATCAAGCATTTATTTATTTTTATTATACATGCATCATAATCCCTCTTTAAAACACGCCAAAGCGTGTTTAAATCGACCATAAAAACACGCTAAATTTTTGAGTTACCTAGGTAACGAAAAATGACAATTAATATGAATAACAACTAAAACAATTATTATTATTGGTTTTTATTTAAATTTATATAAAAATTACAATTTTTGTTGTCAGCAATATGGAAATTACAGGATTTTAGCTGGGTATTTATAGTTTCGCTGTCGCCGTTTGCTGGAATGTCTATATTATCTTTTAATATAGTTTGTGTACTGGTAAGTGCCTCTCCAATGCGTTTCGTGACTGATATTTTGTTCTGTATGGATTCTTCAATATATCCACTCGCTACCGTTGATGATTTCCATCCTACTTGGCGCTTCAGTTCATCCACACTCATTCCGCTGTTTGCCATGATTGTGGCAGAACTGCGCCTGAACGCGTGTCCGGTATACTTTGTAGCGTCAGGAAGATTTAAGAAACGCGCCAGAAGAGAAGGACATTTTCCAAAAGTATTAATTCCAACGACTAATGCATTTTCCATTGGCGTATTTCAAAAACACTCTATCCGTAGATATATTTTCTGGACGTAGAGATAGGTATTTGTTAAATAATTTGACATACGATATGTCATCATTATCAACCACAGCAAACTTTCGACCTTTTTCGGTTTTTGATGGTCGAATATTAATAATTAAAACAGAACCTTCTTTTTTAATATCAGACAGGCGCAAATCACATAATTCATATCTCCTGCATGAGCCAAATATTCCACATATGGCTACCACCTTTAAAATAAAATATTTATTAAATTTTGTAAAAAATATCATAATCTCGCGCTTACCTTCAAAAATAAGTAGGTATTATCTGGGGCTTCAATAAAAAATTTCCTTAACTGTTCTTCCGAAAATACGAAAGATATTTTCGGCTCGTAGCCTTTATTAACGCTTTTTATGAAAGCATGCAATTTATGAAAAGTAGCTATGTTTACTCCTTTCTTAAGTTTTAGCATTGCTTGTAATTTGGAATGAATGCACCATAATGATGAAGGTTTATACTGATTTGACTATAACGAAACACAAAATAAGTACAATAAATTTCACAAGTTACCGTTATACCATTTGGTTCATATAGGCCAGCATGAGTGTTTCATCCACAATTACGGCATTTTTATTTTCCATCCATTTATTTAATTTTTCGTATTCCTTATAATACGCGTCTTTAGATTTAGGCGGAATTAATCTTAACTCCGCCTGTTCAGCTAATTCTTTAATTTCATTCATTTCTCACTCTCACAATCACGTGAAAAAATATTGACTTGTTGACAACTTAAACAATACGAATAATTGCTAACTGTCTCCTTGGAAACGCTTAAACTCACTGGATCAAAAATCAAAACCGTATGATTTGCAATAATTTTCAGTTTTAAATGGTTATGATGCATTTATAATAAAAAATAGCGTATGATACACGTGTATAAGCTAGCCTTTAAAGCACTACGACATTAAAGCCACTCCGCTACGCGTCGCGGCTTTAAACTTGTCGTGCGTGCTTTAAAGGCTAGCTTATACACTTATATCATAATATACTATTTTTGTTCAATTCCATGTGATGTGTCTACTAGAAGTCGGCCATGAGAAAATTCAAGATGGAGTACGCCATGGAAAAGAAATAAAGGAATTAGAATGTGAATGTCATAAAAAGAATATTGTCAAATAAAGTATTTATCTCTTTCGTTCCTTTCATTCTCTACAAATCACGATATAATTTATAAGAAATACGTTATATCATTTTGGCGACGAGGATGGGATCAAAAATTCTTTCGCCCGACGATTTTTTACCTATGCCTGGAGATCCCCCGGTACCTTGGCCTGCATGGTACACAACGGTGGAGGATTTTTTCTTTTTAATGGACCGTGTCGCTACCGAAAATCAGAAATTGGATGATAAAACAAAGAATTTATATCTTTGCCAATTCTTGGGTGTTGAAGGTCGACGAGTTGCATCTGCATATCCCTTCTATTTGAAACGTGGTACTTTAAAGCATTATGAATTCGTAAAAGAATTGAAGGTCCTATTTCTTCCAAAAGTAAATCAAGTCCGAGCTGCTTTTGACTTCCGAACACGTATGCAACATTCTGATGAAACCGTCACCGCTTACGTTACCGAACTGCGGAAATTAATTAGTTTGCGAGCTTATGGTGATGGTACGTTAGAAAATAAACTTTTAGCTGAGCAATTAGTTATTGGTTGTTGTTCAAAAAGTACCCAGCAAAAGTTACTTGCCGAAGTAGATGTTAATTTTGATATATTCGTCAACATTATGCTAAACGATGAAGCTGCAAATAAAAATTCTGCTGCAATACAGCAAGCAAAAGTTACTGATGTCGTTGTAGCTCAAACTTCATCAACTTTTAACAAACAACATACTACTCAAGGGAAACCGAAAGTAATCCGCAGAAATATTGTATGTTATGGTTGTGGGAAAAATGATCATGTCATTCGTTCGGATAAATGTCCTGCAAAGGGAAAAATTTGCAAGGCATGTGGCAAGAAAGATCACTTCTCCTCTGTATGTAATTCGAAGAAAAACCAGCATAAAGTAAGATCCTTAAAAGTAAGAAATCTAAAATCAGATTCAAGTCGTCTTCAAGTTAAAGTCACTTTGTTGTCAATAATGACGAAGAATTGGAACTACAAAGCTTTTGTGGACACTGGTTCGGACATTTCAACTATAACAGAATCAATTTTTCAAGCAGCAAAATTAAAATTTCCATTAATGCCAAGCAATACTTCAATTCGAAATTTCGATGGATCCCGTGTAACAAAAATACTTGGAAAAGTCAAGACACAAATTAGAATCGCAGATAAATCTACAGAAACGGAATTGTACGTCACTACAAATGATTTGTCACCAACAATCGGTATGGATGTCATTCGCGCTTTGGAATTAACTATTCAAGGTAGAGATCTTCGAGTTGCTGCATTAAACGAAGATGTTTCTTATATTTCAAAATTTCCAAGTCTTACAAGTGAAAAAATGGGTACATTTAGGCTGTTCCAACATGAAATAGCAATGAAACCCGATGCGATACCAACTTCAACTAAACTTCGATCAATTCCATATGCACGTCGAGAGCAAGCTATCGTTGAATGTAAGAAGATGGTGGAAGATGGCATATGGAGTCCAGTTGAGAAAAGTGAATGGATACACGGATTGGTGACAGTACCAAAAAATGACGGATCTGTCAGATTGACAACAGATTTAATTTCGCTGAATAAATACGTCATTCCAGAAAGGCACCCTATTCCAAATACAACCGACATATTTCTTCAATTGCGTGGTGCTAACTATTTTTCAAAATTGGACCTCAGGAAAGGTTACTTTCATATTCAACTTCATGAAAATTCTAGACTTCTGACAACTACCATTACACCTGCTGGTCTATTTGCATACAATCGTTTACCAATGGGACTTACAGACTCCGCTTCAGTTTTCCAGCGGGCTGTAGAAAAAACATTGTCGGATTGCAAAAATGTACAGACTTACATCGATGACATCATAGTTTATGGCAAGACAAAAAAAGAACATGACAGATATTTACATGACGTTTTGAAAGCACTTGATGAAAATGATTTTCGATTAAACATACAAAAATGCGAATTTTGCAAAAATTCAATTAAATACTTGGGTCATATTATATCTAGTAATGGAATACAAGCAGATCCAAAAAATGTGAAGCCAATTCTAGAAGCTACATCACCTAAAACTCTGAAACAGGTACAATCCTTTTTGGGTGCTGTAAACTACTATTCAAATTTCATTGGAGGTCTCGCAGAAAAAGCTGAACCTCTCCGTGCGCTTACAAGAAAAGGTAATAAGTTTCAATGGACAGATACTGAAGGCAATGCATTTAAAATCTTGAAAGAAGCTATTTCAAATAATGTAAAACTGTCAATTTTCGATTTAACAGCAGAGACTATTGTTACAACAGATGCTTCAGACATCGGTATTGGAGCTGTTCTAACACAAATCCAGTATGGTCAAGAAGTCACAATTGCTTACGCTTCACATACACTTTCGTCTGCCGAACGAAACTATTCTGTCGGTGAAAAAGAAGCTCTAGCTTGTATTTGGGCCTGCGAGCATTGGAGTTCATTTCTATTAGGTAGAACATTCATTCTTCGTTCAGATCATTCAGCATTACAAACACTTCTTTCAAAACACACTTCAACTAAAAAGTCTGCAAAATTTCTTCGATGGTTAGAACGGTTATCAGCATTCGATTATACAGTAGAGTACAAGAAAGGAACCGATAACGTTGTTGCAGATTTTTTATCAAGAGCACCAATTCGAAATGAAAATTTTACTCCTTTTGAACATTTTGACATCAAACAAGTAATCACAACGAATATTTCACTTCATGCACTTCGAAGTTGTCAAAAACAAGATGACACATGTCAAAATTTGTTTAAATTCATAAAATATGGCTGGCCTTCTAGATCAAAAATTGCGAAAGATTTTTCAAGATATTATTTCTTACGTGAAGAGTTTTCTGTGGATAATGGCCTAATTACTCGCGGTGATAGAATTCTTGTTCCAGAATTAATGCGCAAGAAAATTCTGGTATCTGCTCACGAAGGTCACCCAGGAATAGTAAGAATGAAACGGCAACTCAGAAAATCTTTTTGGTGGCCGGGACAAGACAAAGATGTAGAAAGATTTGTAAAATATTGTATACCTTGCCAAGATAGTGAAAAATCTCACAAACATCCGAAGATAATTAGCGACCCAATTGAAATGCCGCAGAAACCATGGTCAAAAGTAGCAATAGATGTTACTGGACCATTTGCAGTAGCACCATATAATCAAAGGTACGTGGTTGTTATAATCGATTATTATTCAAAATATCCAGAAATTTTACTCACACATTCAATAACTTCCACTATTATAATCAAATGGTTAAAAGAAGTATTCGCAAGATATGGAAATCCAGATATTCTTGTAAGTGATAATGGTACAAACTTCACTTCGGATGAGTTTTCAAAATTTCTTCATTCTAAAGACATTCTACACTGGCGTACACCAAATTATGATCCACAACGTAACGGTCTGGTAGAAGTTTTTAATAGGTATTTAAAATATGGTGTACAAACATTTAAATCAAGTAAAAAATGTTTCGATGTTGGCATTCTCGAATTGCTATTCAGTTTTCGTGCCACTGCTCCTTCGAATGGGGGAAAATCGCCAGCTTTCTACATGTTCGGACGTGAAATGCGAACTAATTTCGAACCCCGGAAAATTACTTACGACTACGAAAACAAGAAAAATTTCGACTTAAAATCGAAAGAAGAAAACAGAACCCGAACTAAAACCGCTAGAAGCAAGCAACCTGCATTTACTAAAGGAAGTTGGGTACGTTTTCGCCTTCCTTCCGTACCAAAGGGTGCATCTCCATTCTCCAAACCAATTCAGATTGTCGACTGCCTTGGAACTCATACGTTTCGCCTTAACAATGGAAAAGTATGGTCTTCAAGAAATTTGATTTCGTGTCGTCAACCGAGTCACGAGTTTATAGAAAATAATTCGTCTCTACCGCCAGAAAATAATAAAGAAGAACTTCGAAGATCTACAAGACCAAATAAGGGCGTTCCCCCTAAATATTTTGGGAATCAGAACCTTCCTCGGAGGGAGACTAATGATGTGTCTACTAGAAGTCGGCCATGAGAAAATTCAAGATGGAGTACGCCATGGAAAAGAAATAAAGGAATTAGAATGTGAATGTCATAAAAAGAATATTGTCAAATAAAGTATTTATCTCTTTCGTTCCTTTCATTCTCTACAAATCACGATATAATTTATAAGAAATACGTTATATCACCATGGCTATCGATATTTTCAGCTATATCTCGGACATCGATAATTACGAAATAATTTTATGACAGTTACCGAAAGCGCGTTGCTTGGTAACCGCCCGACGCCGAAGGCGCAGGGATGTTACCTAAAAGCAACGTGCTTAAAGAAGTTGTGATAAAATTATAAGTATTTATCAATGATCGAGGGGTATTCGGTGAGAATTTTTTTTTTTGTAATTTTAATTAAATTTTCGAAGAATTTGTATTTAGCAGAATTTTTATAATTATAAAATCACTCAATAGATGTCAGTAGTAGCTATGAATAAGTTCAGCGTCAAACACGAGAAGACAAGACACGTCCAGTTTTATTATACAAACGTTTAATAGTAATAATTTTATTAATTGAACCGTTATTTTCACTGAAATACTGTGAAAATGACATTTTCAAATTAAAACAATAATCTTTAATTATCTGTCAAAAAGTGTATGTTACTTAGCAACTTAGTGACAGAAGTGATAATTGTCCTAGGGTAATTATCAGTGTAAGTTTGCTTTGATTGGTTACTTTCGCACACGTGATCAAAAATACAGGGATTCCATTGGATAATTTTGTAACCAAAAAATTTTCAGTGTAAGTTTGCTTTGATTGGTTACTTTCGCACACGTGATCAGAAACACAGGGATTCAATTGGATAATTTTTTAACCAAAAAATTTTCAACGTAATTTTCGACATTTTCATATTTAATGTCTGTCGTTACAAAGCATGTAAAGATAATTCTGTTTATTGATTTAGATGCAGAATTTTATGCCCTAAAACTTTTATTTGATGCGTTTCTAGTTAAAATATTTAGGCGAACAAGAAATTGTAAAAAACTGATTTCCCATGTTAATCTTCTATGTACACCTGTAAGACAGACACACGGTATATATATATATATATATATATATACAGGGTGTAAATGAAATAAATGCATTAAATTTAACCAGTAATATAACTCGTCGAGAGCAACAATACTTCTTAATAACTTTTTCTCGAAATCGCATATTTTTTTAGCATTTTTACAACCCCGTAAATTGACGTGTCGTTCCAAGTATTTTTCTAATAATTGAATGCAATAGCAATAGTTTTGAAAAATTTTGTTTTAGCAATTGACAGTCATGTCAGTTGTTGCAATTAAATTTTGACATTAGTAATACACTTGTTTATAAGGTAAAATTCTGTCAAAATGCTTACGTTTACAAATAGCGAGTACACAGATATTGTAATTACTTACCTATGGTTTATTTATTTATTCGTATCTTTACTACATTTTAATTTGTGGTTGATATAAAAGACAGTGTTATAGAGTTGGCAACGCATGTAGACGGAGCGTTTCCAAATCATACGTTCCTAATATTCGCACATTTGTTAATCTTGTACATTTTTATCATAATACGGAATGTCACATATGGCAATTTAAAAAAATTGCAACAGTTGTATCCATATCATGTGCAAAAAGTTCAATGTTTTCAGCACATAACAGACTTCAATTTTGGGAATGGCTCATAATGTTCATTAATGAGACTAAATTTACTTGGGAAGGTGTATTTATTATGCACAATACACATCTCGACAGACGAAAATGCTGTAAAAATTTTCATTAAAAAATGGACAACTAATTATTGGTACTCATGTACCTCGTTTAAATGGACAAAAGTTTGTACTTACATTTTTTGAATAACGTATTTAAACTATTATGATTTGTCGACGATGAATAATCATGTCATAACCTAATAACAATGTTTTGCTCTTCCTCGTTAGCTCGTTCCTCCTTGTCTTCCTCTATTCACAGGTGATAAAAATCCTGGTTTAATACACAACTTTATAATTTTGTTATCCGAAATTTAAATTTCTTTATTTTAAAAATTGTACTATCACGAATTAATTAATAATAAATGTTATTTCCGTTGATTCGTTTATTAATTACTGTGACTGCAATAGTAACCGATAACCGACAATTTTGAGCTGTTTGTATCCCACTTGAATACGGCAGCAGCCATTTGTTCTCCATGGGCGGGTAACGAAATATGCAGAAAATCTTTAAAGAATTTTAAATCAAAATCTAAAAGACTTAGAAATGAAAGTTATTAAGAAATATGGTTGCTTTCATCGAGTTACATTACTGGTTAAATTTAATGCACTTATTTCATTTACATCCTGTATATATATATATATATATGTGTGTGTAATGTGAGGTTAATTTAGTAGTTAAAGGTAAGTCCAAGGATGTTTTAAATAAACAAGGATTGTTTCTCTGAAATAAACAAAGTTTTAATTATTTATATACCTAATGTACAAGTTTTAATTTACACACCTGAAATAAACAAAGAAACTACATTCAATGTTTATTCTTTACCCTAAATTTTAACTTTTACAATAATTTTGACAATCGTAAAAATCTTTCTTCTCTTCCTACTTTACCGACACGCGTGTGAGCGCGGGGCTTTCTTCTCTGCTTACTTTACCGACTCGCGTGTGAGCGCGGTTTATTTAAATTATCCATAAGGAAGTAAACTTCCTTACATCCCCCCTCCCTGGGAATAAAATTTGATCCAAATTTTATTTTTTTTATTTTTCTACTTTGTTGGATAAGAGTGTTGGTACTGGAGTTAATTTCGTGATGTGAAATAGATTAGATTCTTTTTTCTTATGTCCTGTGTTGATTCTGTATATTGAGTTCGATACTTTTTCTTCAATTCTGTAAGGTCCAATCCTTATTTCATCTAACTTTTTCCTATTTAAGCGGTTTCCATTTTCTATGTAAACTTGGTCGCCAACTTCAAAGACGTAGTGTTTCCTATGTTTATCAAATATTTTTTTGTTGTAATTGTGGTATTTAATGCTATTTTCCACTGCAGTTAATCGATCTTTTTCCAGGTCATGCATTTTTTCTGATTTTAATTCGTCAGGAATCATTAAATTCTCTGCACCTTTCAGCAAATATTCTGGGCTGAATTTGGTTACTGTGTGTATTGTCTTGTTATATTCATTCACACATTTATGAGCAATTGTTGTCCATGCAACTTTCTTTTCTTGTTCATTCAGCTTACATCTTATCTTGTTTATCAATGTCTGGTTCAACCTTTCGTTTAATCCGTTTGAAAAAGGTGCGTTTACAGCGGTGAATATTAAAGGAATGTTTTTTGTTTCTAAAAAGTTTTTAAATTCTTGGGAGTTAATGCCTGGGTATTGATCTGTTAAGATTTTTTCTATCTTTCCGTGGTTTAATACTTCGTTTACCAGTTTCGTGAAGTCTGCACCAATTTGCGTTTTTGACGTTAATATGAAGGCATGCCTTGAAAAGTGATCCACTAATAAGTGCAAGTATTTTTTTGTTGATCTCGTTCCACCGAACCCTCCTATCGTGTCTATTGACACAATTTCAAATGGCTTGTATGCTGGACCCAGTTGTGAAAGTAGACCGTAATTACTTGTTTTTCTTGTTTTGTTTTTGATGCATACTTCACAAGTTTTACATATGTCTGTTGCATTATTCAAAAAATTCTCAGATGTATAATACGGTGATAACATGGACACCATTTGATTTATGCCGATATGGCCCATGTTTATATGTACTTCTTTCATTAGATTCTTACTGAATTGTTCCGTTAGAATAATTTTTTCCTTATGTTTTATCTTTTTGAAGAATACACCTTTTTTTTGTATTAATTTTTTATTTTTCTCATCGATGGTTCCATTATTTTTTTGATCTTGTATAATATCTTGAATCTTTATAATGTTAACTGTTCTCAGCATTTTTTCTTGGTTGTCTTCTGGTTTCAATACTGGATTTCTACTGAGGCAGTCCGCTTCCAAATTGAATTTTCCAGGGTTATATTCTACTTCCATGTCAAATTGTGATAAGTATAAGGTCAGATCACCCAATTCTTCGTCTGGTCTTGCTTTTATATTGAGATTTGTTAAAGGCCTATGGTCTGTGAATATTTTGAATGATCTCCCCACTAGCCAATGTTGCCAATAAAGAACTGCTTCTTTCACTGCCAGTGTTTCTAGGTATATAGCCTTTTTCTTCTTTTGTGCGTCATTTAATTTTCTTGAAAAGTAGGCAACTGGCTTTTCTTTGCCATTTTCATCTGGTTGTGGCTGTTTTAATATAGCTCCTAATCCTAGCAAACTTCCATCCGTATAGATATGCACTGGTAATTCTGTATCATAAATGGATAATATTGGTTGTGTGCACAGGAAACTTTTTAGATAATCAAAAGTCCTTTGGCAATCTTCACTCCATTCAAATTTTTGATTTTTCCTCAATAATTTATGTAATGGTTCCAGAATTATAGCATTTTTTGGAATATATTCATTATAAAAGTTTACCTTACCAAGAAACTGCCGAATGTTTTTCTGGTTTTTTGGAGTTGGGAAATTTTTTATTGCTATTAAATTATCTTTCATTGGAGTAACAGTGTTGTAGGAAATAATATGTCCTAGATATGTAACTGAATCCATAGCAAATTCGCATTTTGTAAGTTTTAGTCGAAATCCTTCTTTTTTTATTGCTTGAAGTAAATTTTCCAGATGTGTTATGTGCTCTTCAAATGTTTTCGAAAATATTAGGATATCGTCAATATAATTTATTGCGAAATTTGATAATCCATTTTTTCGTATAATATTACTCAATATTCTTTGGAATATTGCTGGAGACGTTTTAAGGCCAAAGGGTAAACAGGTCCATTGGTAATGACCCTCTTGTGTGACGAAACCTGTTTTCTTTCTATCTTCAATACGCAAGGGTATTGACCAAAACGCCGAATTAATATCTAATTTTGTGAAGAATTTGCAGTTTCTTGTTCTGACCAAAAGATCATCAATTCGCGGAAAAGGTTGTGGTTCAGGTACTATTATTTTATTGAGATCTCTGAAATCTATGCATAGTCGGCTTTTTTTTTCTTCATCTTTCTTAAAAGCCAATGTGACTGGAGCTGCAAAAGGACTGTATGACTCTTCAATTAGTTTCTTTTCAAGGAGTTTCGCAATTTGCTGTTCAATTTCCTTCTTATCGTTTATAGTGCATCTGTACGGTCTTTTGCTGCAGTATTTATCTATTTGCAAGTCAATCCTTGCTTCATAGTCCTTTACAGATCCCACATCATACCTATCTTTTGCGAATATCAACGAATATTTGTTTATCAAATTTTCTATTTGCCTCTTTTCTTTTTCGCTCAAATCACTTGTTGTGGCTTCAAAATTATTTATTTCAATATCTTCATTAAAATTTATTTTTAAATCAAGTTTTTTTTCTTCATTTTTATATAAATTATCAATATGTTCAGTCTTACCCTTGGTAGTGGGAACTATTGACCTTTCTTTTTCATGCTTATCATCCATATTATTTTGCTTGATTTCAAGCTTATCATTTTGGATTAATTTGAATTTTTTTATGCAATCGAGTCCTATGAGAAAATCATGGGTGAAATTAATATTATTTACAATGCATACATTGACTTCTTTCTCGATTTCCATAATTTTAATTTTTAATTTTATTATTCCTCTTGTCCTATTAACACCATTAATCGTTTTCAAGTTAATTGTTTTATTGTCACTGACTTTCCCTTTATGTAGATTCAATAATCTTGAGTTAATTAAGGTTATAGTTGACCCTGAATCATAAATTGCTTGGACGGTCAGTGAATTATTTAAGGTTACATTAATTGAGATTAATGGTGTACTTTCGAGTTTTTTGGATCTTCAAAATTTTCGATATCTAAGAGTGAAGTGTTTTCTAATTTCTTTTTCTCATCATTGAACCAGCATTTATCTTCTGCGTGGAATCTGTTCCCTTTACCTTTATCTTTGCAGATTTTACATGGCATCTTTTTGTAATTTTCACCTCTACTATTGTTTACATTTGTACTATTCTTCTTTTTCAGATGTTCAAGTTTTCCTAGTTCATTGCACAATTCTTCTGTTGTTTGTACAGTTTCCCTGTCTATTTTATCAACAATGAAATTTGGTAATCCGGCCGCAATCAGATCGATTAATGTGTCAGTATCTATTGTCTTTCTAACCTCTAATAGTAACTTCTCTTTTTTTATTGCATAATCTATCAGATTACCTGTTTGGTATTTAAATGATAAGGCGTACCTTATTGGGGACCAACCTTTATTTGCAAAGGTCTCACAGAATATTTTTCTCCATTGGTCCCATTCTGAATTTATGGATAATTTCATAAGCATACAACTATACCAGTCCAAGTATTGTTTGTCGAGAAAGAATTTTAAAGTTTCAATTTTTTTTCTGTCCTCATTAATATCAAACCTCTGGCATTCTTCCTCAAACTCATCCATCCACTGGTTAGCATTTGCAATCTTGTTATTAAATTTTTCAATAATGAAATCTTTGGTTATTTTTTCCAAACATTTTCCTTCAGATTTCTGTGTATTTTCAATGAGCTTTTCCAGTAGTTTTACCATTGGATTATCTTCTTCTGTTGCTACTTTATTTATCTCATCTATTTCTTCTAGAAATGTATCATTAAACTGTAAATTTTCATCTTCATCAAAGTACACATCTTTCATTTCCTTAGTTAAAGTAATCCAAATTTTTCTTGATTGGTGCCTTTTTTTAAGACTATTTTTCACTTTTGCAAAAGTGGGTGTTGCTGTTATCAGTGTATGTTTCTTTGTAGATTGGTCTTCACTTGCCAAGCTGAACATTCTATTATCTTGTGTGGTGATTGAGGTTATAATTATTGTGTTTGATTTTCCATCGGCTGCTGCCACACTTTTGAACTCAAATCGTAATTTGTTCATTTTTTCCTTTTTATTTTCTCATAAACGAGAATGTAGTTTTGTAATGTGAGGTTAATTTAGTAGTTAAAGGTAAGTCCAAGGATGTTTTAAATAAACAAGGATTGTTTCTCTGAAATAAACAAAGTTTTAATTATTTATATACCTAATGTACAAGTTTTAATTTACACACCTGAAATAAACAAAGAAACTACATTCAATGTTTATTCTTTACCCTAAATTTTAACTTTTACAATAATTTTGACAATCGTAAAAATCTTTCTTCTCTTCCTACTTTACCGACACGCGTGTGAGCGCGGGGCTTTCTTCTCTGCTTACTTTACCGACTCGCGTGTGAGCGCGGTTTATTTAAATTATCCATAAGGAAGTAAACTTCCTTACATATATATATATACCGTGTGTCTATCTTAAAGGTTTACATAGGAGATTAACATGGGAAGTAAGTTTTTTGGTATTTCCAGCTCGCCTAATTATTTTAAGCAAAAACGCGTCAAATAAAAGTTTTAGGGCACAAAATTCTGCATCTATATCAATAAACAGAATTACCTTTACCTGCTTTGTAACGACAGAAATTAGATATGAAAATGTCGAAAATTACGTTGAAAATATCGACAGCCATGGAATTAGACAAAAAATAAATAAATGCGTGACGTAATTTTCCACATTTTCATATTTAATTTCTGTCGTTACAAAGCATCTAAAGGTAATTCTGTCTATTGATTTAGATGCAGAATTTTATGCCCTAAAACTTTTATTTCACGCGTTTTTACTTAAAATAATTAGGCGAGCAGGAAAACTGGTTTCCCATATTAATCTCCTATGTACACCTTTAAGACAGACACACGGTATACAGTGAGAACACTGAAAACCGTGACGTAGGCGTTTAACATGGTAAAACAGTTTTTTTTACAAATATCATCTGTCCCGCAAGACTAGAGTGGGAGTTTTTGATATGGATGGATAGAATATTTAATTTGGCATCGAAGAGTATTTAAATACCCCTAATTTAATGCCTTATTATTGAAATATTTGCGAAAGTATAATGTAGTTTGACAGTTATTACTTATAATTTATTAAAAAGAGTAATCATGGAAACGTATT